>JAVJIX010000092.1:3905000-3937500 GCA_036785185.1 Paratrypauchen microcephalus
CTCAGAGGACACTGTCAGGGGCAGAACCGGGGCAGAACTCGGCTCAGAGGACACTGTCAGTGGCAGAACTCGGCTCAGAGGACACTGTCAGGGGCAGAACCGGGGCAGAACTCGGCTCAGAGGACACTGTCAGGGGCAGAACCGGGGCAGAACTCGGCTCAGAGGACACTGTCGGGGGCAGAACCGGGGCAGAACTCGGCTCAGAGGACACTGTCAGGGGCAGAACCGGGGCAGAACTCGGCTCAGAGGACACTGTCAGGGGCAGAACCGGGGCAGAACTCGGCTCAGAGGACACTGTCAGGGGCAGAACCGGGGCAGAACTCGGCTCAGAGGACACTGTCAGGGGCAGAACCGGGGCAGAACTCGGCTCAGAGGACACTGTCAGGGGCAGAACTCGGCTCAGAGGACACTGTCAGGGGCAGAACCGGGGCAGAACTCGGCTCAGAGGACACTGTCAGGGGCAGAACCGGGGCAGAACTCGGCTCAGAGGACACTGTCGGGGGCAGAACCGGGGCAGAACTCGGCTCAGAGGACACTGTCAGGGGCAGAACCGGGGCAGAACTCGGCTCAGAGGACACTGTCAGGGGCAGAACCGGGGCAGAACTCGGCTCAGAGGACACTGTCAGTGTTAATGCACAACACTGCTGAAGGGGGTGCTGTACAGATTCACATCAAAAAACCCAAACTATCCCTTTAATGCTGACAAAACTAAATGTTGTTCTCAAACTCTAGGAAGAATCCGCATGATGTCCCCACAGTGTCCTCTTGAGCAAAATGAAATTGAGGTGGTTCATTTGTACAAATATCTTGGCATCTTGCTTGATGACTTTTAAACCCCACATTGAGAATCTTTTTGAAATCAAATTGAAATGTTTTTTTTTTTCCAAAATAAATGTTTTTCTTTAAGGTTAAAAAGCGCCTTGTCGCTGCAACTTTTTTTTAATCCATTTTAGACAATGGAGACTTTCTGTATATGAAAACTGATTGTGTATCCTGCTGCTGTGAGGTTTGTTACTAACTGCAGGGCCTTGACCCGCCAGTCAAGGCCCAGTGTGTGATGGCTTTTATTTTATTTTTTTTAATTCATTTATTTGGAAGGGACAATGCATATTAATGAACGCACAATTTGTATAAGACACACAAACCGATGTAAATATGCTGGATTTAGCACAGTGCTAATTTCCATCCACAGTCCCAGACATAAAGATACAGCAGACAACAGAAAATATGTTGCAGTTACAGACATTAAACAATTTAGTACATGTGTTATGATCACAAACATAAAAACTATTTAGTATCTATACAATAGTAGCATATAGCTTCTTTATCCACTAGGAGGTTCACTCACTTTTACCTCTAAGGCCGTGCTCGGACTCCTGCCCTCCTCCATGTGTACCTTAATCACACAGAAGTGTTGGTTCTTATGGTTTGTGTTCGAATGATCAGTTGTTGCTCTCTGTTCTGTTTGTTCGCACAGAGTTGGGAAAAAGGGCTTTTGTTTTCTTTGCCCCCTCGACATGGAACAAGCTGCAAAAGGCCTGGAAATGAACGGAACATATCTCACTGAAGGCTTTAAATCCAGACTGAGAGCACTTGAGAGCCTCCATAAAGTGTACCTGTTTTAACTGATTTGTATGTCATTTTATTGTGTTGTAATTGTCTTTTTTGCTGCCTCTTGGCCAGGGCTCCCTTGAAAGAGGTTTTTAATCTCAATGAGATTTCCCTGGTTAAATAAAGTTAGAATAATAAAAAAACAGCCTGATGCTCCCCCCCCCCCCCCCATGCTTTACTGTTGGACTGTATTGGATGAGCAGGACCTGGTTTTCTCCACACAAACCGCTTAGAATTAAATACAAAAACTTCTATCTTGGTCTCATCAGACACAGAATCTTATTTCTCTCCATGTTGGAGTCCTTCAGGTGTTTTTTACAAACTCCATGTGTCTTTCATGTGTCTTCACTGAGGAGAGGCTTCCGTCGGGCCACTCTGCCATAAAGCCCCGACTGGTGGAGCTGCAGTGATGGTCGACTTTCCTAAACTTTGTCCATCTCCCGAGCGTATCTCTGGAGCTCAGCCACAGTGATCTTTGGGTTCTGCTTTACCTCTGTCACAGAGGCTCTTCTCCCCCGATCGCTCAGTTTGGCCGGACGGCTCTAGGACGGGTTCTGCTCGTCCCAAACGTCTTCCATTGAAGGGTTCTGGAGCCCCCTGTGCTCTTAGGAACCTTAAGTGCAGCACAAATGTTTTTGTGACCTTGTCCAGATCTGGGCCTTCCACAGTTGTGTCTCTGAGCTCTTCAGGCACTTCCTTTGACCTCATGATTCTCATTTGCTCTGACCTGCACTGTGAGCTGTGAGCTCTTATATAGACAGGTGTGTGGCTTTCCTAATCAATCCAATCACTTTAATCAATCACAGCTGGACTCCAGTGAAGGTGGAGAACAGGGGTGGGCAAACTTTTTGACTCGTGGGCCATAAAGGATTCTAAAATTTAACAGAAGGGCTGGACCAGGAGCAGGTGGATTTAGTGTTTTGGTAAAAACACTAAAAATAACATGGGATATGTAGAAAACATGTGCTTTATTTCAATTAAAAATGAACAAAAGTATTACAACAAAATGTCCATCTTTCAAGTTCCACGGTATTTAGTTATTTATTGAAATTACGCTTAAAACACAGAAAATTGAATTAATAAAATACAGCTTTTTTATGACTAACAGTTACTATTTTAAAGCACTGAAAGTTCTCTTCTCCTTCAGGTTCTTTCGTTCTTTCGTTGACTGCTTGTTAGCATAGTTAGCATGTTTTGTGTCAAAGTGACGGCTGATATTATATTCTTTAAAAACCGCTACAGTCTCTTAGGATATCAGGCATACAGCAGCTGATAAGTATTCGGTGAAAAAATATTTACTTGTCCACTCCTTATTAAACACTTTTCTTTTCTTAGCTCCGCTCGTCTTTACAGGAGGCTGAGGGGGCAAAGAGTAAAGCACAAAAGTGGAGCAAAACGCCTCAACAAAGGTCAATGTATCTAGTGCGCCAGCTGTTGGAAAATACCAGAATTGCAGGGAAATTAAAACATTAAAAAGGTTTATTAATATAATTTCTTCAAGTTCGGCGGGCCGGATTAAGAAGTTTAATGGGCCGCATATGGCCCCCGGGCCGTAGTTTGCCCATGCCTGGTGTAGAACATCTCAAATGGACAGCACCTGAGTGTCACAGCAAAGGGTCTGAATACATGTGAGATTTCACGTTTTCTTTTTTTGTCCATAATTCAGTTTTTCAGTCAGTAGGGGGCGCTGTGTGAACATTAATGAGAAAAAATGCACTTAAAGGATTTTAGCAAATGGAGCAAAATAAAGAGTGAAAACATTTAAGGTTTGAATACTTTCAGTACTCACTGTAACTTGGAATGTGGCGTGAGTTAGCGGCTTAACAGGTTATCAAGTTAGCAGTTGGCGGGTTAGAGGTTAGCAGGTTAGAGGTTAGCGGTTTGCAGGTTAGCGGGTTAGAGGTTAACGGGTTAGCAGGTTAGAGGTTAGAGGTTAACGGGTTAGCAGGTTAGAGGTTAGAGGTTAACGGGTTAGCAGGTTAGAGGTTAGCAGGTTAGCGGTTAGCAGGTTAGCGGGTTAGAGGTTAACGGGTTAGAGGTTAGTGGGTTAGCGGATTAGAGGTTAACGGGTTAGCAGGTTAGAGGTTAGCAGGTTAGAGGTTAGCGGGTTAGAGGTTAACGGGTTAGAGGTTAGCGGGTTAGAGGTTAGCGGGTTAGCAGGTTAGAGGTTAGCAGGTTAGCGGTTAGCGGGTTAGAGGTTAACGGGTTAGAGGTTAGTGGGTTACCGGGTTAGAGGTTAGCGGGTTAGCAGGTTAGAGGTTAGCGGGTTAGAGGTTAGCGGGTTAGAGGTTAGCGGGTTAAAAATTAACAGGTTAGCGGGTTAGAGGTTAGCAGGTTAGAGGTTAACGGGTTAGAGGTTAGCAGGTTAGAGGTTAGCGGGTTAGAGGTTAGCGGGTTAGAGTTTAGCGGGTTAGCAGATTAGAGGTTAGCGAGTTAGAGGTTAGCGGGTTAGAGTTTAGCGGGTTAGAGGTTAGCGGGTTAGAAGTTAGCAGGTTAGAGTTTAGCGGGTTAGCAGGTTAGAGGTTAGCGGGTTAGAGGTTAGCGGGTTAGAGTTTAGCGGGTTAGCGGTTAGCGGGTTAGAAGTTAGCAGGCTAGAGTTTAGCGGGTTAGCAGGTTAGAGGTTAGCGGGTTAGAGGTTAGCCGGATAGAAGTTAGCAGGTTAGAGGTTAGCGGGTTAGAGTTTAGCGGGTTAGCGGGTTAGAAGTTAGCAGGTTAGAGTTTAGCAGGTTAGCGGGTTAGCGGGTTAGAGGTTAGCGGGTTAGAGGTTAACGGGTTAGAGGTTAGCGGGTTAGAGGTTAGCAGGTTAGAGGTTAGCTCTGTCCACACAAATGTCCGGTCCAGGGTTATATTCATCCCTTCTCTCTTCAGATGGTCCCGGTCTATTCGGGGGCAGGTCCCTACACCCTGATGAGCCGACAGGTGCAGAGACGACAGGTGAAGATCCAGGAGCTGCAGGCAGTGCTGGAGCAGAGCCAGAAGATGGCTGACCTGAAGGCCACTCACGTGGTCAGAACCTTCAACGCCGTGGTGGAGGAGGTGCAGAAGAGCCTGGACTCCTTCACCCACATGATCGAAGAGACCCAGAGACGGACCCAAGACCAGGTCCAGACCATGGTCCAAGAACTGGACCACGAGATCAAAGAGCTGAGAGAGAAGGAGGCCCAAGACCAGCACATTTATATATACGGACAGAGGTGAGGATTAAAGTAGGACTAAAGCCGGACTAAAGCCGGACTAAACCAGGACTAAACCAGGACTAAACCAGGACTAAACCAGGACTGAACCACGACTAAAGCAGGACTAAACTAGAACTAAACCAGGACTAAACCTGGACTAAACCAGGACTAAACCAGGACTGAACCATGACTAAAGCAGGACTAAATTAGAACTAAACCAGGACTAAACCAGGACTAAACTAGAACTAAACCAGGACTAAACTAGAACTAAAGCAGGACTTCTGGCTGCTTTTGTGCCCACAGTTCCCCACGGCCAGCCCTGAGGGACCTGAAGGAGTGGGACTCTATGTTTGTGGAGCTGCCGCCGTTTGACCAGCAGGTGGCACAGGTGGTGGTTGAGCTGGAGGAGCGAGTGGCCCTCAGACTACGCCCCCTTCTGGAGACCCCAAGTCTGCGCCAGCTCAAGGAGTTTGCCGTGAACCTGACTTTTGACCCCAAAATGGTGCAACAGCCTCTGGAGGTGTCATCAGACCTGAAGGAGGTGTTCAACAGAGAGAAGAAGAAGAGAAGATCCATAAAGTCCTCCCGCATCTGCCACGCCTCCACCAAGCAGAGCTTCAACTGCGGACGCTTCTACTTCGAGGTAACATCACAGACCGTACCGTACTAACCCACTAACCAGCGCGTTCCAGACAGGAAGTGAGCATGGGTGCAACTCGGCTCCATTGACTCTCCATCATTGATCATTTTGTTTTGTAATTTTCTCATTTTAAATCACAATTTTGATCTAAAACGACTTCATAAAGAAACAAGAGCTCTGACTGAACCAGGACTAAACCAGGACTAAACCAGGACTAAACCAGGACTAAACCAGGACTAAACCAGGACTAAACCAGGTTGTGGGCCCCTCATTCTAGACCAGAGCATTTCTTACATTTGGGCCAAAATGACAAGTATCACCATGAAGAACATCTGGAGAAGAAAGAGAAGAAAGAGACGGCACTGTGGGCATGTCACAGGGGGCGTGTCACAGGGGGCGTATCACAGGGGGCGTTCACAGTGGGCGTGTCACAGTGGGCGTGTCACAGGGGGCGTGTCACAGGGGGCGTGTCACAGGGGGCGTTCACAGTGGGCGTGTCACAGGGGGCGGATCACAGGGGGCGTGTCACAGGGGGCGTTCACAGTGGGCGTGTCACGGGGGCGTGTCACAGTGGGCATGTCACAGGGGGCGTATCACAGGGGGCGTTCACAGGGGGCGTGTCACAGGGGGCGTTCACAGTGGGCGTGACACAGGGGGCGTATCACAGGGGGCGGTCACAGGGGGCGGGTCACAAGGGGCGTGTCACAGGGGATGTTCACAGTGGGCGTGTCACAGTGGGCATCACAGGGGGCATTCACAGGGGGCGTGTCACAGGGGGCGTTCACAGTGGGCGTGTCACAGGGGGCGTGTCACAGTGGGCGTCACAGGGGGCGTGTCACAGGGGGCGTTCACAGTGGGCGTGTCACAGGGGGCGTATCACAGGGGGCGTTCACAAGGGGCGTGTCACAGGGGGCGTGTCACAGGGGGCGTTCACAGGGGGCGTGTCACAGAGGGCGTGTCACAGGGGGCGTTCACAGTGGGCGTGTCACAGGGGGCGTGTCACAGTGGGCGTCACAGGGGGCGTGTCACAGGGGGCGTGTCACAGGGGGCGTTCACAGTGGGCGTGTCACAGGGGGCGTATCACAGGGGGCGTTCACAAGGGGCGTGTCACAGGGGGCGTGTCACAGTGGGCGTCACAGGGGGCGTGTCACAGTGGGCGTGTCACAGTGGGCGTGTCACAGGGGGCGTTCACAGTGGGTGTATCACAGGGGGCGTGTCACAGTGGGCGTGTCACAGGGGGCGTTCACAGTGGGTGTATCATAGGGGGCGTGTCACAGTGGGCGTGTCACAGGGGGCGTTCATAGGGGGCGTGTCACAGGGGGCGTGTCACAGGGGGCGTGTCACAAGGGGGCGTTCACAGGGGGCGTGTACGGGGCGAGTGACAAAATGGCGTCTTGAAAAAGTAACGTTTTTACAATCTGGACCTTATTTCGGCGATAAAACAACGACATTTACTCACCCATTGTACTTTGGTGTCATTTGGAGTATTTCTGGAGATTTCGGAGTTGGGTGATATCCGTTTAACGTGAGTGGTCGAAGCACGATGTTGCAATCACCAAATAACACAAACTTTATCACTTTTCAAATGACAAAAGTTCAGTTAGTTTTGTCTTAGTTGACACTTTGGTTTGAGTCAAAAGTGGCCTGTAACCAGAGATCCAGTCATGATTACGATTGGATGACGTCATCGAGGACCGCGCACAGGCATTCATTCCGCTACTTTGCTTAGAAAACGCTCAGAACTTTTCTGTTGCGAGCGAGACATGGCTGAAAATTGGGACTTTGAGACTGAAGAGGACTTATTTGAGTATGAGGCCGTCCCTATCGTTTTGAGCCTGAGTATACGTATGAGGAGGTTTTAGAAAGAAGGAAGCGGAGACAGTTTGAGGAGCACCAGAGAACAGCGAGCGACGGCCCTTCTACGAAAATGCAGTACCTGGTGGTGTTTATGTGGACATTGTATGTCGATGGCAACAGAGGAAGAATGCCTTTGCCGTCTCCAGTGGGATTTGCCTCCAGGAGATGAACGTCTGGGTGATGAAAACAGAAAACTGTGTCTGTCGACTCTGGAGGATATTCGTGCCATGATGAACCGTGGTGTAACAGAAACATTTTTTCATGTTCCGAAAGTCAAACGAAAGTGTAAACTAACACACTGAACTTTTGTCATTTGAAAAGTGATAAAGTTTGTGTTATTTGGTGACTGCACCATCGTGCTCCGACCACTCACATTAAAGGAAAAGTAACGTTTTTTTTTTTTAACAATCTGAGCCTTTTTTCAGCAATAAAACAAGTAGTTTTACTCACCCTTAGCAGTTTGGTGTTAATTGGAGCAGTTTTGTAGAAGTTATGTTGGAGCTGTTCTGTTCTACTAATGATCCCGTATCTGTTAGCGTGAGTGCTCGGGGCATTACTTTGCGGTGTCCAAATAACACAAACTTTAGCACTTTTCAAATCCCAGAAGATCGCTGTGTCAGCGTAGACTTTTAGTAGATTCCAAAACGGCCTGAAACCCGATATCGCAACAGAAAAGTAAAGTTCAGAGCGGTGTTAGCTTCTTTCGGACTAGCGGTGTTTACAAAACAGCTGAGTTCACGCATGCGCACTGTCCTCTCTGATGACGTCATCAAATGAAACTATAGCTGCATATCGGGTTTCAGGCCGTTTTGGAATCCACTAAAAGTCTACGCTGACACAGCGATCTGTGATTTGAAAAGTGCTAAAGTTTGTGTTATTTGGAGAGCGCAAAGTAATGCCCCGAGCACTCACGCTAACGGATACGGGATCATTAGTAGAACAGAACAGCTACAACATAACTTCTACAAAACTGCTCTAAATGACACCAAAGTGCTATGGGTGAGTAAAACTACTTTTATTGCCAAAAGAAGGCTCAGATTGTAAAAAAAACATTACTTTTCCTTTAAACGGATATCGCCCAACTCCGAAATCTCCGGAAATACTCCAAATGACACCAAAGTACAATGGGTGAGTAAATGATGTTGTTTTATCACTGAAATAAGGTCCAGATTGTAAAAATGTTACTTGTCCTTTAAGTCTGCATCCCATTCCTCCATCTTCCCCCTTCCCCCTTCATCTACGTCTTTGTCTTGCCCCTCGATACCGAGCTGAGAGGGCTCGGGGTACGAATGTTCCCCTAAGAAATGGGACACCACTCGATTACCGTTTGCGTCATTGTCCCTCGCCATGTCAAGGATTATCGGGTACCTCAGCTTGGCAAAAAACTAGCTTGTTTATACGTGAAAGTTTGATGAAAACGATAACGTCGGCTAAACAGACGCCGCGACAACAGTTCAGTAAAAGTAACGTAGAACATAAACGTCATAATTGTAAACCTGCTAAACTGTTAATCGATCATTACAACTGCTGAAAATACATTCATGAGACTCGTTGGCTGGTCCATGTGACGCTGCCATCCTGATCCCAAAACCTGCCTGAGCTTGTAGTCGTACCCCTTCGTTTCAAGTCTGGTCGAGAGCTTACTTCGTTTCAAGGGGTATGTTGCCCGAGGTCGTGGCCCGAGCCCTTGATCAAAATTAGAATGGAAACACCCCTTGCCCTCACATGAATGCGCAAAACCAAGGGGTAGGGGTAAGACGAAGGGGTAAGTGGAATGGGAACAACTAGAACAGGGGTGTCCAAACTTTTTTCAACAAGGACCACATATCTAAACACAGACGAAGCAGAGGGCCGAAGGAGGGCCACAGACTGGTGCTCAGGACAGTCAATAATTGAAATCTGCATGTTTAACACGTTAGAATGAGCTTCAGTCCTTTATTCATCCTAAGATCCTCAAAACCACACAATAAGGTAGATTTTCAAAAAACTTGCAGTCAAAAGTTCTACTCAAGGTCATTTGGGCCAATTCACCTGGAAGCCTGAGGGCCAAGAAAAATTTGTCTGAGGGCTGCATTTGGCCCATGGGCCAGAGTTTGGACATGCCTGAACTAGAAGATGGAGGAAAATGTGAGGAGAAGAGTTTGGAGAACAGATCTGACCCCCCCCCCCTCTCTCTCTCTCTCCAGGTGCAGGTGCAGGGGAAGAGTGATTGGCAGGTGGGAGTGGCTCGTAGGTCCGCACTCGCTCAGAAGAAGCTGACGTTTCTGTGCCCAGCGCTCGGGTTCTGGGCTCTGGGCCTTCGTGACGGGACCCAGTGCTCTGCCCTCAGCACCCCCCCTCAGCCTCTGGTCCTGAGGAGGCTTCCTCAGAAGCTCGGGGTGTTTGTGGACTACGACCCGGGCCTGGTCTCCTTCTACGACGCAGACTCTGGACATCTCCTCCACTCTGTCAGCGAGTGCAGGTTCAGGGAGGAGCTCGTGCCCCTGCTCTGCCCCGGTCCGTGTGTCGGGGGGCGAAACGCCGCTCCTCTGGTCCTCACCAGGGTCCCTCTGCCCCACGAGACCAGACTGGGACCTGAGGGCCCACAGCGAGAGGTGCCACCAGCACGATTACAAGAAGAATACCTGAAGAGAGACGAGTACCTGAGTGTGGAGAAGGAGTCTGAGTACTACAGTGTCAAGCTCAGACGCAGGAAATAGTCTGTGAAAACCAAAAGACAAAACACACGAGCACTTTAAAGCGGTTTAAAGAGTTTTATTTTAAGCGTTTTATATCACGCCTGAGTGCCTGAGAGCTGGGTACAGTCGCTCCTGTGGTTTTTTCCTTCTTTTTAAGTTACTCTTCTTTGTTTGGACTTAGAGATTTTATTTTATTTTTATTTACTTTATCTGTCCATTAAAACACGCACCATGTTTTTGGGGGATTTTTGTCATTTTTTCTTGACTTTTGGTGGGCTCTGTGTTCTTTGCTGTGTGGCTCAGAAGTCCAGACGTCCCTTTGTGTCCTCCAGAGAGCTTCTATCACTCTCCAGGTCCCCGGTGTTTGGAGTGAAGTCCGACGTTCCAGTGGAACTACGGAGGAGGACGCGCTGGAGCGAAACAGCGGAGAAGAAGATTCAAGCCTGTGGTTCCGTCAGTTCTGATGGAGAACGTTTAGACCTGGTTTAGACCTGGTTTAGACCTGATTTAGACCTGGTTTAGACCTGGTTTAGACCTGGTTTAGACCTGGTTTAGACCTGGTTTAGACCTGGATAGCAGCATGTCCGTTTGTCTGCTCTGTGTCTGTCTAATTTTTACTTTTTTAAGGATTTAAGTGCACCTTTTCACTGAAATTATCTCAGAAATGTTTATGTACCAATTTAATAAAAGTGTTTGCCATTTTGGACAATCTACCTAGTTATTTTTTGTGAGCTGGTCCACATGGTCTGCGGCCTGGTCAGAGACCTATGATCTCACTGGTGCTAATCTGAAGCCCAGGAATCTGCTGCAGTGTGGCTCGTCTTTAGCCTAGATCTGCGCCAATGATATAAATCAGAGATGGTGAGTGGATATGCCACTTCTACACTGAGGCCTGTGCTGGTTGCTGTGGCTTTACTACTACACTACCTTATCCTGATTAGTGCTGACAGTTAAGGATAATGGCACTTCTTTGGACTGTGTTGTGTTTGCTGGCTGTATGGGATCTAAGGGCAACTGGTCGCTCCTGGAGGTGTGCTTCTAACACTACTGTACAACCTGTACAACCAGTAGTCGAGTTGTAAAATGAAACCAGGGGGGATGGTGAAATTTTTCACCAACGGGGGGGAGGCATTAAGCTAAGCCCTCCCCCATCACTGACATCACTGTGGTGTTTCAGGGCAGGGCAGAATTAGAAGGTACTTTGTTAAAATGGAAATGCTTTTATAACAAAAAGTCCATATAATCATTCAATAATTCAATAATACACAGGATATATGTAATCACACACGTACACACACACACACACACACACCTTAGTCCTGGTTTAGTCCTGGTTTAGTCCCGGTTTAGTCCTGGCTTAGTCCTGGCTTAGTCCTGGCTTAGTCCTGGTTTAGACCTGGTTTAGACCTGGTTTAGACCTGGTTTAGACCTGGTTTAGTCCTGGCTTAGTCTTGGTTTGGACCTGGTTTAGTTTTGGTTTAGTCCCGGTTTAGTCCTGGTTTAGACCCGGTTTAGATCTGGTTTAGTCTTGGCTTAGTCCTGGTTTGGACCTGGTTTAGTCTTGGTTTAGTCCTGGTTTAGATCTGGTTTAGTCTTGTCTTAGTCCTGGTTTGGACCTGGTTTAGTCCTGGTTTAGACCTGGTTTAGTCCTGGTTTAGACCTGGTTTAGTCTTGGTTTAGTCCTGGTTTAGTCCTGGTTTAGACCTGGTTTAGTCTTGGTTTAGTCCTGGTTTAGTCCTGGTTTAGACCTGGTTTAGTCTTGGTTTAGTCTTGGTTTAGTCCTGGTTTAGTCCTGGTTTAGACCTGGTTTAGTCTTGGTTTAGTCCTGGTTTAGTGCCGAAATAGATGCAGAAATAATCTGATAATATGACTCACCCATAAGAATGCGGTCAGCTCCATTCTAACAGTTTGCCGTGTTGTCTTTAATAATCCGGAGCTCCGGAGAAAAGGACATAATCCCGAACGTATCCCGTGTCCCAAGGCGAGAGTTCCTTCTTACGTAGCATTAACGTAGCAAGTTAAGGATTCTTCTTCTCTTAGAAATGCCGCGTAAATATCAGGCTCACAGCTGATCGGCGAACAGGCGCAAACACAACAGCGGCAATCGTCATGATTGGCAGGAGCGTGATCGGTGCGTAATTATGCTGCAACATGATTGGAAGCTGGAGCGCAGTTCGGCCGATGATTGGCTCTTGGCACTGGCCATTTTGACTTAAAAACGGCGAAATTTGCCAAAAGTTTAGGGATCCCCCCATCCCCCCTCAACTCGAGTACTGTGTACAACCACCTCAACATCTGGCAGAGGACATAAACTTAACTGTTCTGAGCAGAGACGAGCCTAACTAAGTTTTCTATGAGATCTTACTCTGACTCTGCATATCTAAAGTCATATTTTAGCTGTAATGTTACGAAGCAGAGATTGCCGATTGTCTTACTGTTACTCTTGTCTGGTAATGTGCAACCAAACCCTGGTCCTGAGCTGCAGTATATCCAGACACCCTCTGATTTTAAATCCCTGTCTGGTCTTAAATGTTTTAATCTCAATGTGCGCAGCTTGTTGCCCAAAATGGACATGGTTAGAATTTGGATTAAATTGACAGATGTAGATTTTGTTGTAATTTCTGAATCTTGGTTGACTAAATCTATTGAAAATGATCACATTCAAATATCTGGCTACAATGTTTATCGTACTGATAGGCCTAAAAAAGGAGGCGTTTTTTTAAATGTTAAATCAAAATTTGATGCCTCAATAGTTCTGTCTGAATCTATCTGTAGACAACTGGAATTTTTGGCATTGAATGTGGAAATATCAAAGGGTCGGTGTATAACTGTTGTTGGGTGTTGCAGGCCTCCATCTGCCCCAATGAAGCATTACAATCCTTAAAGCGTCTTTTGTCCAAACTGAATTACTGTGAACTTCTTTTAGCTGGTGATTTAAATTGGGATTGGCTTAATACAGTTTCAGATGATTTTAAATCTTTTTGTGATTCTTTTAATCTTACCCAGTTGGTGAATTTACCCACTCGACCAAACCTCAAAAGCCCTGATAAGTCAACCTTGATTGAACTGAAAATCTAAATAATCCACAGAAATACTGGAAAGTTATCAAGTCCCTTTCAGTGAGTAAAAGCACTTTGGCTCTACCTACTTATATTCCAGACCCTCCAGGAATTCACGATGTTGCGATTTGCAACTTCAACGCAACTTCAGCCAATCCCCGTGAATTCAGGGCGGTGTTGCAATTTTGACCAATCACCGCAACTTTCCTGCAATTTTTACCAATTTTGACCAATCATCGGCGACGTATTGAACTCACGTCGACCAACTTCCTTCTGCCTTACTTCCGTGTGACGAAACAAAAGTGCGGCCGTGTCCCCAGTTCGGAGCGTGGTTTGAAGGGGGCTCAGACTGCAGTCAAGGCGGTGCACACTTGCTCAGCCCTGAGTGCACTCCGCGGACCACATGGCCGTCTGCGAAATGCGACAGGTCTCGCAACTACGGGAAGCAGCCGCCGACTCCATTTTCTCCCGTAGAAGAAGTAGTGCGTGGTGCATGCTGGGATATATGAGTGTGCGAAGTGTGCATTTTCACGCGCTTGGTCCACGCCCCGATTTCCATGGAAACGACTGCGGTCTGCGAACGCGTGTTAACTGTGCATGAGACAAAAAAGAAATGACACACATGCCCTTCAAACCACGCTCCGAACTGTGCACTCTGGGAATTGGGACACGGCTTCTAATGGCAAAGAAACATGTCGGCGGCGCCATTTGCCCACAAAAATAACAGCAAAAGACCGCGCAAAACAGTTCCCCTCCTAGTAGTCATTTATTTTGGATGTTGGTAAGGTTGTTTTAGGACCATATCTGTGATCTCTGTGTCTTTGTATTATTCTTTGTCAGTAATAACTCAGTATTCAAAATATTACTCAATTTTAATTACAAAAAGCGAAAATCGCCACTATTTATCGCAACTTTCACTTCCTCCCGCAACAAAATCGCAACAAAAACCTTAAAAGCACCGCAACTTTCATCACAACTTTTTGGAAAAGCTCCCGCAAATTCAAGCATTTTAGCCCGAAACAATCACAAAAAATGCCTGCGAAATCCTGGGGGGTCTGTATATTTTAAACAACTCAACACCTGTATATAATAAAACTGAGATTTTAAATTGTTTTAATAAGCATTTTATAGAATCTGGATCTTTGTTTGACTCTTTTAGAACTGAAACTCTGCACAAATACTCAGACTTACACTGGAACTCCTTTTAAATGTTTATCTCTCGCAACTGGTGCAGCATGAACCCAGTTTCTTAGTCTGTCCAGTAGTGCGTGCTTGTTGATTTCTTCGCAGCCATGTTTTCTTCTGAAACAACAATTGGTACTTGGTACTGAGAGGCACCCCCTACCACTCTTACAACTTCCGGGTGAAATTCCTGACATTCCTGGCACCCATGCGCAGTATGCTAATCCGATCCGAAATCGTTCACATGACGACTCCAAGTGGTTTGCTATCGGCCTAGGCCAGGGGTTCCTGGGGTATGGGGCAAACAAATCCCAATCCAAACCAATCCCTGTGCACATGCAGCCGTTACGACCCCAATCACTTTGCAATCGGTTTGGAGTTTTCCATGTGCACGCAGTCAATATTTCTTATGCAGAGCTCTGGGTCAAAATGTGCGCTCCAGTGCTTATGGTATGTAAGCCTTACCCAGATGCATAAAGAATGACACCTCCCCTTATCGCTCAACCCCAGATAACACATACATTCATGAATATGCAAATTATGTATCAAGTTTCCTATCAGGTTTCTGCTGCTCTTCCCAGCTCACACCAGACCACACCAGACCACATTCCTCGTCCCCTTCGGAGATATCACCGTCCTGGTGCCTGCACATTCCAGAGAACAACCCCCATGATACAAAAGAATGATATGTTTCAGTGCTCATTCAAATAATACACAAATAAAAGTTTATATGTTGTGTGATATAGGAATATGATAAGTGATAATACAATGATAAGTATATGCATGTATCTAAAGAAAAAACTTGATTCATTCAATATTTCTTCACTGCCAACCTCTGAACAGTAGATTCCCGTTCATGTTAACTATGCTTGCTAGCATAGTCAGACCCCCCCAGGATTTCGCGGGCATTTTTTGTGATTGTTTTGGGCTAAAATCCCTGAATTTGCGGGAGCTTTTCCAAAAAGTTGCGATGAAAGTTGCGGTGCTTTTAAGGTTTTTGTTGCGATTTTGTTGCGGGAGGAAGTGAAAGTTGCGATAAATAGTTGCGATTTTTGCTTTTTGTAATTAAAATTGAGTAATATTTTGAATACTGAGTTATTACTGACAAAGAATAATACAAAGACACAGAGATCACAGATATGGTCCTAAAACAACCTTACCGACATCGAAAATAAATGACTACTAGGAGGGGAACTGTTTCGGTCTTTTGCTGTTATTTTTGTGGGCAAATGGCGCCGCAGACATGTTTCTTTGCCATTAGAAGTCGTGTCCCAATTCCCAGAGTGCGCGGCTCGGAGCGTGGCCCGAAGGGCATGTGCGTCACACATTTCGCCAGAACACCGGCGCGACGACTGCTGTCCCACTTCTTTTTTGTCCCATGCGCAGTTAACACGCGGTCCGAAGACCGCAGTCGTTAAGCGGTCCGCGGACTGCAGTCAGGGCTGAGCAAGTGTGCACCTCCTTGACTGCAGTCTGAGCCCCCTTCGGGCCGCGCTCCGAGCTGTGCGCTCTGGGAACTGGGACACGGCCGCAGTTTCGTTTTGTCACACGGAAGTAAAACAGAATGTTGCGGCTTCCAAACTCAAACCTTTTAGCCGCCGAGAATATGAGGTTGGGTCCTATGGCTCGCAGATTTGTGACGCGCAAAGAGGAGGCTGTGGTGACAGATACGCTGAGATCCAGATATGTTTTGTGCATTTATTACAAAAAGAGCGCACACAGTTATGACAGCGCAGCAGGATGAAATGGAACTCATGAAAACCAGCAGGATGAACAGATTAACGTGAAAGATGAATGAATGGTTTGCTACACCCCAACCCTGACTCTCTCCTCTGTGTGACAGGTGAGCGCGCGCTTTTACACGCACACACTTCCGTACGTGCACACACCCACACTCACGTGACCCACCGCCTCTGCCGCACACACACACACACACACACACACACACACACACACACACACACACACACACACACACACACACACACACACACACACACACACACCTCATCTCAGTTATGTCTCCTACACAGAAGGAAGTTGGTCGGCGTTCAATACGTCGCCGATGATTGGTCAAAATTAGTAAAAATTGCGGAAAAGTTGTGGTGATTGGTCAAAATTGCAACACCGCCCTGAACTCACGGGGATTGGCTGAAGTTGCGTTGAAGTTGCAAATCGCAACATCGTGAATTCCTGGAGGGTCTGCATAGTTAACATGTTTTGTGGCAAAGTTACGGCTGATATTATATTCTTTAAAAACCGCTACAGTCTCTTGGCATATCAGGCATACAGGAGTTGATAAGTATTTGGTGAAAAAATATTTACTTGTCCACTCCTTTTTAAACACTCGACATTCTCTGTCCACTTTTCTTTTCTTAGCTCTGCTCATCTTCACAGAGGTCGTGGTATAAGGAGAAATTCAATTTGTCAACTGGACAAGGTTTATTTGGTCGAAGAGGTTTCAGACCTTTACAGAGGTCAATGTATCTAGTGCGCCATCTATTGGAAAAGGCCAGAATTGCAGGGAAATTAAAATGTTCTCAAGGTTTATTAATATAATTTCTTCAAGCTTAAGGGGCCGCATATGGCCCCGGGGCCATAGTTTGCCCATGCCTGCTCTAGACACTTTAAAATCTCCTGCTAAAATCCACTGTTGTAAAACTGTTGTACTGTACTGTTGTTGTTAAATCTGTAAATAGGTGTTTATTTATTCTTTGCACTACTTTTTAGAGTTTGTCTTGGATAGTTTTTGTATTGTCTTTATATTGTATTTTGTACACTGTTTTTGCACTGCTTGGCCAGAGAGAAACTGAATTTTGATTCACTGTCGAACACATATGGCAGAATTAACAATAAAGTCGACTTTGACTTGACTTTTATTTACAGCTTGTAAATACAAACACAAAATAAAACAAAGCAAGAGTGTAAAATTGTCAAGGAACAGATCAATGAAAGCCCTAAAGACACTTAATGAAGATCTTAAAGCACAAAGACGGGATGCAGTTTATGTCAATGACGTCAATCAAGCAAACGACTCTTTTATTGATACACTGATAAATTGCATATGCATGTAAAAGGTATTATCAATAACAACGGGAGCTTTCCCTGACAAAATGAAATGAGAGAAAATAGAACCTCTTTATAAAAATGGTGATAAACACAACTTCTCAAACTATAGGCCAGTCTCACTGCTTCCACAGTTTTCAAAAATATTGGAAAAGGTGTTTGCACTAAGGCTTGATAGTTTTTTACAAAAACAAATCATCTTGAATGATAACCAGTATGGATTTAGGGCAGAACATTCAACCGCAACGACATTAATGGAACTAACTGAAAAAAGAGCAACTGAAATTGACAATGGGAAATATTTCTTAAGTTTATTCATTGATTTTCGATGTAATAAATCATTCAAGATTACTTAAAAAGAAAGGTATGATATCAAATGGGGTGTCATTTGATATTATATCTTTCTGATTCTGTGTCATTGATTTGTACATATTGTTTTGTGTTTTCTAAATATCTCGCTCTCCATTGACGAGCCGCCCCTCGAATGCCAGACTTGTTGCCCCAAGGCTCGATTCTTGGGCCCAAATTATTTATTTTATATATGAATGATTTTGTTAAAGTATCTGAACTTGGGAAAATTCTATTTGCTGATGATACGTTATTTTACCACGGAAAATATATAAACGAGTCACAAATAGAGTAAACGAAGAGCTAAAAAAGTAAAATATTGGTTTCATTTAAATGGATTGATTCTTAATGTAAAAAAAAAAACTTTCATTTCATTAACTTTCAAAAAAGAGTATTTTATTGACAGATAAAAATAAAAAAAGACGACATAATTTACCTACAGCCATTATTCATTTTACAGAAAAGGACTTTGAGAATTATCACCAACAGTCAGAGCATCCAACCCATTATCTGTCCAACTTAAAGTGTTGAAAATGTGTGATATTGTTGAATTAAGTCTCCTCAAAGTCATGTATAAAGCAAAGTGCAGAGGGTTTCCTGTAAATGTTCAAAGACTGTTTGAGATGAGAACAAGAACTACAATTTAAAAGGAACTGACATGTTTAAAGAACCCAGATTCAGAACCGAGGTTATGGATCGAAGCGTCGCTGTGAAAGGAGTTCATTTATGGAAAAGTCTTGACAAACAAATCAAAGGATCAAGTACAATAATGACATTTAAAAAATACATAAAATTGTGTAATGTGTATGTATGAAAAAGAAAACTAAGTTGTTGCACATAAAAATGAAGCTTTCTGTTTACAATTGATTAATAATTGTGACTGAAAATGTATTGATGAAATGTTTTATCGTCACGATCGGTGTTATTGTCTGGAAAAAGGAAGAGGGGCAGATAACATAAGATTACTCTTCTTTCTGCTCCTTTCATTCAATTTTTGTAATGTCCTCACACTGTTGATGTATTTTATACTTTAAGAATGAAATAAACAAAATAAAACACTGGTACACTTTATTTTCTTGATATTATTTCGCTTTACTTTTTTTTTTTTTATCACAGCGTCCATGAAAAGAATAACCCTCTGTTGTGGGTTTCTAACAAGAATCAGTACTCAGCAAGCAGAAATTTAAAAAACAAAATACAACTTCATGCACATCTCTGATTAGGGAACTGCAGTGTAGCTGGACTAAAAATTCAAAACAACAAATTAGACCCTCCAGGAATTCGCGATGTTGCGATTTGCAACTTCAACGCAACTTCAGCCAATCCCCGCAAATTCAGGGCAGTGTTGCAATTTTGACCAATCACCGCAACTTTTCCGCAATTTTTACTAATTTTGACCAATCATCGGCGACGTATTGAATGCCGACCAACTTCCTTCTGTGTAGGAGACATAACTGAGATGAGGTGCACGGTGCGTTTGTGTGTGTGTGTGTGTGCGGCAGAGGCGGTGGGTCACGTGAGTGTGGGTGTGTGCACGTACAGAAGTGTGTGCGTGTAAAAGCGCGCGCTCACCTGTCACACAGAGGAGAGAGTCAGGGTTGGGGTGTAGCCGCAAACCATTCATTCATCTTTCACGTTAATCTGTTCATCCTGCTGTTTTCATGAGTTCCATTTCATCCTGCTGCGCTGTCATAGCTGTGTGTGCTCTTTTTGTAATAAATGCACAAAACATATCTGGATCTCAGCGTATCTGTCACCACAGCCTCCTCTTTGCGCGTCACAAATCTGCGAGCCATAGGACCCAGCCTCATATTCTCGGCGGCTAAAAGGTTTGAGTTTGGAAGCCCCAACATTCTGCTTTACTTCCGTGTGACAAAACGAAACTGTGGCCGTGTCCCAGTTCCCAGAGCGCACAGCTCGGAGCGCGGCCCGAAGGGGGCTCAGACTGCAGTCAAGGAGGTGCACACTTGCTCAGCCCCGACGGTAGTCCGCGGACCGCTTAACGACTGCGGTCTTCGGACCGCGTGTTAACTGCGCATGGGACAAAAAAGAAGTGGGACAGCAGTCGTCGCGCCGGTGTTCTGGCGAAATGTGTGACACACATGCCCTTCAGGCCACGCTCCGAGCCGCGCGCTCTGGGAATTGGGACACGGCTTCTAATGGCAAAGAAACATGTCTGCGGCGCCATTTGCCCACAAAAATAACAGCAAAAGACCGAAACAGTTCCCCTCCTAGTAGTAATTTATTTTCGATATTGGTAAGGTTGTTTTAGGACCATATCTGTGATCTCTGTGTCTTTGTATTATTCTTTGTCAGTAATAACTCAGTATTCAAAATATTACTCAATTTTAATTACAAAAAGCAAAAATCGCAACTATTTATCGCAACTTTCACTTCCTCCCGCAACAAAATCGCAACAAAAACCTTAAAAGCACCGCAACTTTCATCGCAACTTTTTGGAAAAGCTCCCGCAAATTCAGGCATTTTAGCTCGCAACAATCACAAAAAATGCCCGCGAAATCCTGGGGGGTCTGACAAATAAAAATAATGAAGAACAAGATGGAAAAACCTCAGCTAAAACCTTTTTGTAATAAAAAAAAGGAATTAAAAAAAAAATACAAGCTTAAAAATTATGATATTTTGCCACAGAGCTGAACTCCACAGTCCTGAGTCTCTGAAGCCTGATCTCCAGCTTTTTGAGTCTGACTTTAGGCTCACTTGATCTGGCCTCAGCAGCTTTTTCTCCTTTGGAGAGTTCAAGACTGTGCACCTTCAGATGAGCAGGTTTTCTCAAAGTCCTCCCACACTGGTCAGAGCTGAAACTTTTCTCTTCAATCTGGAAGATTTGGACATGTTTCAGACGGGTCCTCAGAGACCTCAAAGCCTTCCTTCTTTATTCACAGTCGTCTGGTTCGTCTCCTGTGTGCGTTTGCTAGTGACTGGAGAGTGACTGAAATGTTCTAAAAGCCTTTTCACACTGGTCACTCATATAGTCTGAAGTGAATTCTCATGTGTGCATTGACATTGGATGATGTAGAGAAAGCTTTCCCACACTGATCACATTCGTATGGCTTCTCTCCTGTGTGGGTTCTCATATGTTTTTCTAGGGTGCCTGACTGTGAAAATGCCTTTTCACAAACATCACATCTGTATGGCTTCTCTCCTGTGTGGGTTCTCATATGTTTTTCTAGGGTGCCTGACTGTGAAAATGCCTTTTCACAAACATCACATCTGTATGGCTTCTCTCCTGTGTGGATTCTCATATGTTGATGGAGGGCATCGGAGTGTCTAAATTCCTTCCCACACTGGTCACACTCATATGGCTTCTCTCCTGTGTGGATTCTCATATGTTGATGGAAGGCATTGGATTGTCTAAATTCCTTCCCACACTGGTCACACTCGTATGGCTTCTCCCCTGTGTGGGTTCTCATATGTGATTCTAGGGTGCCTGACTGTGAAAATGCCTTTTCACAAACATCACATCTGTATGGCTTCTCTCCTGTGTGGATTCTCATATGTTTTTTGAGGCCATCAGAGTGTCTAAATTCCTTCCCACACTGGTCACACTCGTATGGCTTCTCTCCTGTGTGGATTCTCATATGTTGATGGAAGGCACTGGAGTGTCTAAATTCCTTCCCACACTGGTCACACTCGTATGGCTTCTCTCCTGTGTGGATTTTCATATGGTGATGGAGGGCACTGGAGTCTCTAAATTTCATCCCACACTGGTCACACTCATATGGCTTCTCTCCTGTGTGAACTCTCATATGTGATTCTAGGGAGCTTGACTTTGAAAATGTCTTTTCACAAACATCACATCTGTATGGTCTTTCTCCTGTGTGAGTTCTGTAGTGTACTTTCAGTTTGGAAGCTGTTGGCCACACCTTTCCACACTGGTCACATGTGAACGCCATTTTGATGGTGGATCCTGTAGCTCTGCAATAAAACAAAGGAAAGTCTCAAGTAAAATAACTAAATATACATAAAATAACATACTGATTTATGTGTAAGAATGTTTCAATGTGGGTTCTACAAGCACGTTACATTAAGTTGCCCGAATCCATTTTATTTATTTTTTATTTATCCTTTATTTATCCCTGTAGGGAAATTGAAAGGGGTCAAATTGCATTTCAGCTGGAGGATTTTTACCTATAGACCATGTTTTTGGGTTGATGGGGGAAATCGGAGCCCCTGGAGGAAACCCACCCAGACATAGGAAGAACATGCACTTTTTCAATCTATAGCCACATAATATCAAATTATGTTCACAAATACAGATATTTAACAATCTTTTGCTATGAATCCCATATGGACCACAGATATGATATACTCAGGTTCGAACTGGCAATCTGTACTTTGTACTAGGCGGGTGTCCAGTCGAAATGGGCTGCCCCATCGAAATGAGCTTCCAGCAGCCTAAATAGTCATTTATCAATTCACACTACCTCTCGAAATAAGCAACCTAATGTTTTTCTCTTTACAGTTGTACAGATCCAATAAAGCGAACCTCCCCAGTTTTACTACATATTTCTTTGGATTAGAGACGGCAGGTTTGATGCTGTTTCCACATGGTGATCACACTTTTAGTTTAGTTATGTCAGATTTCAACTCATTTCTATGAATACACGTCGGTAGTTCATTTCGACAGTCATATTATGCTCTCAAATAGGGCTGTGACTAAAGGTAGCACATATCAACAGGCCAGTTTAGCCAATGAATAATGCTCACTGTAGATTCTTCACGTATTATAACAAACGCATATACATACACCACATCGCGCGCATGCGCAGCGGCCCCTCCCCTAGCCCACTCTATCACTGTCCTGCCTGGTTAGTGGGGAAACCAAATTTCGAATTCACTCTGTGTACATGTACATGATTGTTTTTCGACAATAAAGCAAACTATGAACTATGACCACATATGTAAAGGTCAAGTTAGCTCTTATATACATTAACATACAGTCCATGGCATTTGATAGTAAGGTTACGCTTTTATTTTGGTGACTTCCTGTTTGAGCGGAAGTGACGGTGAAAAACGTTAGCTTGATATACAAAAAGATGCAAAGTAAAAACAACAACAATTAACGGTGAAAAACAAAACCCAACGGTGAAAAGTTATACAAAAACCCTAAGATAGCAACAGTCGACAGAGGAACACAGTTTGTTTTATTTGTGAATGTGTATTTGAGCAACTTGTAATTTGTACTCAATGACTGTTAAAATATGGATAACAGTTAATCAATGTAATGAGCTCGTAATACAGTGATCATGTGGTAATTTCTGTTATTTAGTTCTTGTCTCGCTCTTACTTGGTTCTATGAAACCCCGGGCGCAGTAATGTGCTGCCCACTGCTCCTAATAACAGGATGGGTTAAATGCAGAGATGAATTTTCTCACTTCTTAAACCATTCTGTAAAAATTAAAAGTAATTTAACCATCAGTTCTTACCTTCTAAATTCGACTAGATGCTACAACATAATCTCAAATCGACGGGCATTTAAAGTGTAACAGCGCTCGGGGACAGTCCGTTGGTTATACAAAAGTTAAAGTTATACAAAAACCCTGAGTCCGGTGGGACCACAAATCGGCCCACGGACCGGGGTGGAGGATGGGGGTCGCGCACAAAGGAAAAATGCAAGAGCCGAATTTTGTTCCCAGTCCGACCCTGGAGATACTTACAGGAGCAGTGGGAGAAAGTTCTGGAAGTCCTTCAACCAACAGCGGATAGTCCACTCCGTCAAAAGTTCTGCTTAATTCTTGGCAAATAAAGTTTTTTCCTGTGTCCAGTCACTGTCCCTTCTTTGTCTCTGAACTCTGCTGCAGTTGAATAAGTGTCCCTCCACTCCTCCCCAGTCTTTTGATTGGACCACAGCAGCCAATCAGGAGCATTTGAGCAGCTTTGAAAAGACATGAGACTGTCCCACAAGACAAAGACAGACATGAGACTGTCCCACAAGACAAAGACAGACATGAGACTGTCCCACAAGCCAAAGACAGACATGAGACTGTCCCACAAGCCAAAGACAGACATGAGACTGTCCCGAGACAAAGACAGACATGAGACTGTCCCAAGAGACAAAGACAGACATGAGACTGTCCCACAAGCCAAAGACAGACATGAGACTGTCCCACAAGCCAAAGACAGACATGAGACTGTCCCACAAGCCAAAGACAGACATGAGACTGTCCCAAGAGACGAAGACAGACATGAGACTGTCCCACAAGCCAAAGACAGACATGAGACTGTCCCACAAGCCAAAGACAGACATGAGACTGTCCCACAAGCCAAAGACAGACATGAGACTGTCCCAAGAGACAAAGACAGACATGAGACTGTCCCAAGAGACAAAGACAGACATGAGACTGTCCCACAAGACAAAGGGCAGCAGCATTACCATAATAAAGGTGCTTAAGTGTCAGCCAGGTGTGAGGGGCTCAGGGACTGGGGCCATGGGCAAAGAAAAGACTGAAGTAAAAATCAAATATACATGAGTTCAAATTATCTCTAAACTTAGGATAGACGTTATTATTATTATTATTATTATTATTATTATTATTATTATTATTATTATTATTATTATTATTATTATTATTATTATTACAAGTTTACTTGCCCTTTCAGTGTTATTGCACTTTCAGAGACTTGGATCCATCACGACAGAGTTATAGACTTTGGTCTTGATGATTATGAGCTAAAATACATTAGCAGAGAAATGAAATCAGGAGGTGGCGTAGCTCTATTTATCCATAAATCTGTGACTTATAAAATTTTAACCAATCAGAAAAATATAATTGTAAGTTGTGTGTATCGATCACCTAGTTCAAATATTGAAACTTTTACTAAAATTATGGAAGAAAAATTGTCTCTTTCCAACCAAAAACCATTATACATCTGTGGTGACTTCAATATTGATCTGCTGAATCCAAACAGACAGAAAGCAATTGATGATTTTTCTGATACAATGTACAGCTTGTCCATCTTTCCTACAATAACCAAACCGAGCAGAATAACTTCACACAGTGCAACAATAATCGATAATATCTTTACTAATTATATGGGGGTCCCACCAGCCAGTGGTCTGTTTCTGTGTGACATTACAGATCATTTGCCTGTTTTTACTGTGACTGCGTGCACATGGTAAACTCCAAACCATTTGCAAACTGATTGGGGTCGTAATGGCCCCATGTGCACAGGGATTGGTTTGGATTGGGATTGGTCTGCCCCATCCCCCAGAAACCGCTGGCCTGGGCCGTTTGCAAACCACTTGGAGTCGTCATGTGAATGATTACGGATCGGATTAGCATACTGCGCATGGGCGCGCCCGAGTTTCAGGAATGTCAGGAATGTCACCCGGAAGTTGTAGTTGTAGGAGTGGTAGGGGGGTAGGGGGTGCCGACGGCGTCATAAGTAGCGCGTGTTGTTGCCGGACGTTCAGATGAAGACATGGCTGTGAAGAGAACAACAACAACAACTATGCACTACTGGAGCGACGAAGAGACCGAGTTCATGCTCACCCAGGTGCGAGAGCTGAACATTTTGCGGTTTATGGACGGGCGGCGGACAAGGAACGCGAATTTGTACATGAAAATTGCGGTAAAGATGGAGCAGGCTGGGTTTGCTCGCACCCCGGAGCAAATCAAAATCAAGTGGAAAAACGCAAGGGCGGCGTATGCCACGGCAAGAAAGAACAACGGGAGAGCGGTCACCGTACAACTTGCCCGCATTACGACAGCGTTCTTCACGGAACCAACAAGTCCCATCTTCCACCATTTCGGGACTATGGACATAACGTAGTTGTTTGCGCGTTGTTTGCTCAAAGCCCGATAAAGGAATAAGAGTATGCGGTAACTTGGTATCAGAAGAGTGTTTTTTTTAAACTGTTGTATAACTTAAATATTAAAAACGTAAATATTAAAGTCAGTGTGGAAATTTTTCACTCAGGACAAAACAGAGAGTGGAAGAGACAACAGAATATAAGCTAAGCATTACAAAGACATACAAAATCAAAGTGTGGTTGTGTAATTTTCCCCAGACCTTACATAAATGAACGATAAACCCATAGCTACAAATTTAATGCCTTTATTTGTGGCACAAAAGATGCAAGCAACAAAAAACAACAAGGCAGAACATGATTAAAACATGTGCGGTATAGCTCCCAATCCTCGTAATTTTCGTTGTCCTCGATTGCTTGTAATTTCAAACGCCGACAACACAGTTCGTGTCGTATTAAAGAAACCAAAAACGCTGTTTTGTCGTTCATACGAACAACCAAACTGCAGAATGCACAACAAGTACGCCAATGCTGCTCCGTCAAACTCTTCGAACGCCATCGTAGTATAGTGCCGGCTAGCTAGTTGTGCTGTGTTTTTATATTAGTTTGGCGTCACCCGGAAGTAGTTGGACCACACCGCCACCTAGCGTTGCGGGGGCGGTCAGGTCGCTGACCTGAATCTGATTGCGTGACATGCATGTGCACTCGGATTGGACGACAGACCACCCGCCGAGCAAGTGTGAAAAAACCAAACCAATCGGTTTGGAGTTTCCCATGTGCACGCAGTCTGTGTGTGACTGTAAACTCAAATACATCAAAGAGGAGAAAAAGGTGATTTATAAACGAATAAGAACTGAAGAAACCATCAATGCTTTTAAAAATAGTTTAAATGAACAGGACTGGAGCTCAGTCATCTCAGAAACAAATGTAGATCAGGCATATGAAAACTTTCTCAACATATTTGTCTCTTTATATAATAAACAGTTAAAGAACTCAGGATAAAACAGAAATCAATGAAAAGGCCTTGGTTTACAAAAGGAATATTGAATGCTTGTAAAAAAAAAAAAGAAAAAAAAAAAGCAAAATCTATAAAAATTGTTTATCAAACTCAAAACCAAAGATGCGGAACAAAGATATAAGACATACAAAAATAAATGAACTGATGTGATTAGAACTGCTCGACAGTTATACTATAAACAAACTCTGTACACCAACAAATCCAATATAAAGAAGACGTGGGAGATACTGAATGGTATAATTAAACCGGGATCTACTAAAGTTGAGTATCCTCATTATTTTGATGGTATAAATGGAGACACTCGCGACATGAACAATATTGTTAACAATTTCAGCAGTTTCTTTGTGAGTATTGGCCCAGAGCTTCTGCTGAGATTCCTGACCAATCCTCAGATCAATGTACTGGACTGTTTAGGAACTCGTTTTCAAAGTTCCTCTCTGCTACCAATGAAAATGAAGTGAAAAAAGTTATTTTTGGTTGTAAAAGTAAATATTCCACTGACTGTCATGATATTGATATGTTATGGAGATAATTTAGTCTCATAAAGATTTGTATAAATAAAAAAAGATATATATAAATATAAATACATTTATAAATATTCAAACACAAAATACAAATACAAAAACGCGACATACAAATAATTGATGGAATGTATATAAATACACAGGCATTTGTAAATATATTTTCGAGATTTGTAAACAAATGTAGTTGACTTTGTATGTGGAGTCTGCATTTGTGGATCCATTTTTTGCTTTTGTGTCGATGACGTAATTGTGAGACAGTCCTACCGCAAACACACGATTCGCAAATAAATGTCACCAGACTTGAATACAAATAGCCTTCACTGGACATCCAGCAGATGGCAGTGTTGAGCAGCTTGTCAGTAGTTGCTCTTTAGTAAATGAGACTACAGTGGTCATATTGTACTCTTTCTGTTCAGAAGTTACGTAACAGAAAGAGTACAATATGTCCAAATGTGTGAATACTCTTCGGAACACCTTGGTATTACATGTGGTGTCCCCCAGGGGTCAGTGTTGGGTCCAATCTTGTTCAATCTCTATATAAATGATATTTTTAATGTTTCTGAATCACTAAAACTAATTCTCTTTGCTGATGACACCAACATCTTTTATAGTAGCTCAAATTATAAAGAGCTTGTGGATATTGTCAATATGGAAATGAACAAAATTAAAAACTGGATTGACACAAATAAACTATTATTAAATTTAAATAAAACAAAAGTGATGAATTTTGGTAATTATAAATGCAACCCTAAATTACAAATAATATTTTGTTCTGGATTTACAGCAAAAGCTTTGCCTAAATATTCACAAATGTAAGTTCTTGTATAAAGACCTGGTCTGGTCTGAATACAGAGACGAGTTTGAATGAATCGTCAAATGGCACTTTTCTGTATCAGTTTTGTACAAGAATGGAATTTGCCTTTTTTATTTTTGTGTTTCTTTCAACTGAACTGATAAGGAAGCTAATTTAATAATTCATAATTTAAGTTATGTTTTGGAAGACAGGGGTGGGATTTAATAAGTTTTCTTCTTCCCACTCCTTTTCGAGTAAAAAGAAAAGACAAATGTATTTGACTGTATATTGGTTACCTGTATTTATTTCCTTGTGTTGACCTGCTCCAAATGAATAAATAAATGAAATGAATGAAATGAAATATTCGCACCATTTTCTCAAGAGGAGATGTTTTCATCTTCTTAGTTTCTTTCGGACTGGAATAGAGATCTGACAGTGGTGTTTATCTGTGAATCAGCTGGGAATTTGCACATGCGCGCTGTCCTCTATGATGACGTCATCAAATGAAACTATAGCTGGATATCGGGTTTCAGGACGCTTTGGACTCCACTTAAAATCTCCATTTAAAATTACTTTTTGTCGTTAATACAATTTTCAACAAACGTTTCACGAGCGCATAAACAAAACGACCCTAAGGTGCATTTTGACTCTTATCTATCTCATCTGATAAATGAACTTTCCATGAACAGCGACAGGTTCACGTGGAAATGCTCCGCCTAAAGTGAAGATCACTTACACACAGAAATCTGCGACGTCATTTCCCCGAGTCAAAACTCCAACTCACCAAATCTGTGATTATATTTAGACCAGGCAGAATGAATGTTACAGATATCTCCAATTTCACATATCTCTAATCAAAACTCATTTCAACATATCTATAAATTGATAATAGAATGTCCAGATACAGATATTTACAACATCATTTCGAGTCAAAACTTAATTTAAAACATCGGAAAAGGAACACGTCGATATCATGAATCGAGGTGAATTAAAGATTTCTTGAACTGGATTTATGACGAGTCAAAACCTAAATTGTTGATATCTCAAACTGGAATTACAGATATCCGTAGTTCAGTTGTGGACATCCGTAATTCCCGTAGTGGATTTCTGGAAGTGAATTTTAGATTTCCGTAATGATGAACCCGACAAATGAACACAACAATAGAATAAATGGTGATATGTTGATTTATTTTTCTTACAATATTAAGTAGAAATACATTTCTCAATTTCCTTTTTTTTTCAATCTAGTTACAGAGCGTAAGAAGTTAAAGTTTATTTTCAAGATAAAACAATAAACAATCACAAGTTCTAAGTGCTGCTGGAAAAAGCTCTGATTTCACGCAAAAACTATGAACAGAAACGTGACAGTGACTTCCAAATGAAAAGGCCGGTTTGATTCGCCCAATTCTTCTGCGATTTCATGTTTTAATAAAAGGATTCTGTTCACAGTTTCATGTTTTAAACCAAAAATGTAATTAAAAAATGAAATCTGAACTCAAAAAAACGAATAAAACAATCACATTTCAGAACATTTGTACAGGTCTAAACTACAGGATTAGACACACAAATGTTATATTCGTCCAAAACAACAGATTAACATGTTCGCTGAAAAGGGACTGGGAGAGATCACTAAATTATTCAGACATGCAACTGTAAATCAGGGGTCTCCAACCTGCAGCTCGTCACTGTGCTGATGAACACAAATGTGGTTAATTACAGTTGGATGGAAAAGTCTGGGCCCCTCTGAGGTTCATAATAATCGACTCTTCACAGAAAACGATCCCAGTGGCAGGTCGTTCTTTTCCCCGTAAAAGACGAGGACTGGCTGCTTTTCCAGACGCACATTTTAAGTGTCGTAAAATTCATTTCTACGAAATTAAATCAAATGTGCAACAGACTGTGCAAAAATGTGGGCATCTTTGTCATTTTGCTGCTTTGAAAACCTGTAACTAATCAATACAGATGAATTGGAACACAAAATTGGTTTGATGAGCTCATTAAGCCTTGAACTTCATAGACAAGAGCATCTGATCATGACAAGAGGGATTTAAGTCGTTCTTCGTCTCTTTGACTCTCGTCTGAAGAGTGGCCACATGGGGCCTCAGAACAACTCTCAAATGAGCTGAAAACAAAGATTGTTCAGGATTATGGTTCAGGGGAAGGCTACAAAAAGTTCCCTCAAAGATTTCAGCCGTCAGTCTCCACTGTGAGGAACATGGTGAGGAAATGGAAGGCCACAGGCACAGTTCTAAGGCCAAGAAAAATATCAGAGAGGCAAAGACGAAGGATGATCAGAATGGTCAAAAATAACCCACAGACCACCTCCAAAGACCTGCAGGTCATCTTCTGGAGACCCCCTTCTGTAGATGGAGTCACTGTGCAGAGGTCAACAATACAGCGCAGTCTGCACAAGGAAAGGCTGTGCAGGAGAGTGATGCAGAAGAAAACATTTCTTCAGAGTCGCTGGAGGCTTCCAAAAGCACATTTGGACAAGCTTCATTTTGAAATAAGGAGCTGTGGACTGAAGAAATAAAAACGGAGTTATTTGGTCTTAAAAAGAGGCGATATGCACGGTGGCAAAAGAGCACAGCATTCCAAGAAAAACACTTTACCCACAGTAAAGTTTGGTGGAGGTTCCATCAGGCTGTGGGGCTGTGGCCAGTGCCGGGACTGGGAATCTTGTTAAAGTCGAGGGTCGCTCGACTTTAGCTCTTTGGCGTTTTCGTTCGGTGGAGGAAAAAGACCTCTAAAGACCAAACCTTTGTAGATTTTCAACATAAAAATGTATTCATAGTGACGCGTGTATTTCACAGTTCTTCGTCCTGGCGCCGCTTCGCTGTCGCGGGTTTTGTCGGGGAGAAAACTTGAAAACAAACAGCACTTCAGAGTCACACTGTGATCCAACATTTATATAAGTGTGTCTGAACACATTCTGTACAGGAGACACGGAGGAGAAGGACGGACGAATCGGCAAAGTCTACAGTCCCTTAGCCAATCAGGACACAGAACACAATGCGCGTTGACACTGTTATAAAAATTGGAATAAAAAAATCCACGAAAAGTGATCCGTGATATATAACGAGGGAGCACTGTATTTAATTAAATGTATTTTAGTTTGTTCATTTTCCAAAAGTAATTCTATGGCACAAAGGCAAAAAAAAGCCGTTACAGTCATACCTCACCTTACGAAATTGATTTGTTCCAGAAGTGGTTTCGTAATGTGATTTTTTCCTAAGTAAAAGGCCTGATTCGTTCCTAGCCAATGGGAGGCCAGCGGGGTGTTGGGAGAGTGTATTTATAAGTGTATTTACGTTTCGGGGGATTCGGGCGGCTGCGAAGCCGAGCGCATTATTTGAATTTTTGAGATTTCGCTTTTCGTAACGAAAATTTTCTTTCGTATTCAGAGACGAAATGTTTACGTAAAGGCGTTTCGTAACTTGGATTATTCGTTAGTTGGGTCTTTCGTAAGGTGAGGTATGACTGTAAAAGCCGTTATATCCAGTGTTATTTCATTTTAAATTTCAAAAGGGTTTTGTGGCTCCCGGTGTTTCCTTTACTGTGTGAAACGGCTCCAAACGGCTCTTTGAGCGGTAAAGGCTGCCGACCCCTGTTCTAGAACATAGCAACAGGAAAAAGGTGCTGAGTGAAGCTTTAAAACTCCAAATTTTATAGGCACAATTGTCAAACCATATTTACAACTTCCTGATTGAGAAAAGCCAAAGTGCAGAGATCACGCTGAAGGCAGGTCTGAGCTGAAACAGAACAGAGGGTTCCTTTAATTCATAACAATAATAATAATAATAATAATAATAATAATAATAATAATAATAATAATACATTTTATTTATTAGGCGCCTTTCTGGATGCTAAAGGTCGCCTTACAACAAGTATAATATACATTATAGGCAGTTAAAAGCAGTTAAAAGCAACAGTTAAAATACAAACAGTTAAAAACAAAGTTAAACATTTAAAAAATGAAAAACAGTAAAACATTTCAAACATTTAAAAGGACAGTGCAGTTATGGTTGGAGTAATTAGACGTTCCCATGACGACAGCTTTAAAAAGTCACTTTACTGAAACACAGTTAAGTTGTTTCTCTTTTTGGCTCATTGTTTTAGGTTAAGAATCTCCTTCCTGTTTCCAGTCGATGACGTCACACTGAGGCTGTGTGTCCACACTGTCGCCTGCAGAGGGCGCTGAATGTCCAGCAAGAGAAAGAGTCATGTCCAAACAAATACTACTACTGTTATACTTTTACTACTACTACTACTACTTTTACTACTACTACTACTACTTTTACTACTACTACTACTACTACTGTTATACTTTTACGACTACTACTACTACTTTTACTTTTACTACTACTACTACTGTTATACTTTTACTACTACTACTACTACTTTTACTACTACTACTACTACTACTATTATACTTTTACTACTACTACTACTACTTTTACTACTACTACTACTATTATACTTTTACTACTACTACTACTACTTTTACTTTTACTACTACTACTACTATTATACTTTTACTACTACTACTACTACTTTTACTACTACTACTACTACTTTTACTTTTACTACTACTACTACTACTACTGTTATACTACTACTACTACTTTTACTACTACTACTACTGTTATACTTTTACTACTACTACTACTACTTTTACTTTTACTACTACTACTACTACTGCTATTATACTTTAACTACTACTTTTACTACTATTATACTTTTACTACTACTACTACTACTTTTACTACTACTACTA
>JAVJIX010000092.1:3945000-3975000 GCA_036785185.1 Paratrypauchen microcephalus
GTTGAAGTTGGTGTGTTTGGTCAGGTGGTAGTACCAGTCCTCCTCGAACGCCAGGTCGGTCTGGTTGGCGTCTTCGATGGGCACGTTGTTAAGGAGGAGCTGGAGGTCGAGTTCGGGGGGTAGAACCCGCTCACATGGCAGATGAGGATGTTGGGCGAGTCGTAGTGCCCCTGGTCTTGAGTGTAGATCTGCACTTTAGGAGCCGCTGTAACCATGGCAACAGACACAGGACGTTACGCACTGTCCCAGAACGCCTCACCCACCGCCTCGCCAGGTCTAAACCAGGACTAAACCAGGTTTAAACCAAGACTAAAGCAGGTCTAAACCAGGTCTAAACAAGGACTAAAGCAGGACTAAACCAGGACTAAACCAGGTTTAAACCAAGACTAAATCAGGACTAAACCAGGACTAAACCAGGTCTAAACCAGGTCTAAACCAGGACTAAACCAGGTCTAAACCAGGTCTAAACCAGGACTAAAGCAGGTCTAAAGCAGGTCTAAACCAGGTCTAAACCAGGACTAAACCAGGACTAAACCAGGTCTAAACCAGGACTAAACAAGGTCTAAACCAGGACTAAACCAGGACTAAACCAGGTCTAAACCAGGACTAAAGCAGGTCTAAAGCAGGTCTAAAGCAGGTCTAAAGCAGGTCTAAACCAGGACTAAACCAGGTCTAAACCAAGTCTAAACCAAGTCTAAACCAGGACTAAACCATGTCTAAACCAAGTCTAAACCAGGACTAAACCAGGACTAAACCAGGTCTAAACCAGGACTAAAGCAGGTCTAAAGCAGGTCTAAACCAGGTCTAAACCAGGACTAAACCAGGTCTAAACCAAGTCTAAACCAAGTCTAAACCAGGACTAAACCAGGTCTAAACCAAGTCTAAACCAGGACTAAACCAGGACTAAACCAGGTCTAAACCAGGACTAAAGCAGGTCTAAATCAGGACTAAACCAGGACTGAACCAGGTCTAAACCAAGTCTAAACCAAATCTAAACCAGGACTAAACCAAGTCTAAACCAGGACTAAACCAGGTTTAAACCAAGACTAAAGCAGGTCTAAACCAGGTCTAAACAAGGTCTAAACCAGGACTAAACCAGGACTAAACCAGGTCTAAACCAGGTCTAAAGCAGGTCTAAACCAGGTCTAAACCAGGACAAACCAGGTCTAAACCAAGTCTAAACCAAGTCTAAACCAGGACTAAACCAGGACTAAACCAGGTGTAAACCAAGTCTAAACCAGGACTAAACCAGGTCTAAACCAGGACTAAAGCAGGTCTAAAGCAGTACTAAACCATGTCTAAACCAAGTCTAAACCAGGACTAAACCAGGTTTAAACCAAGACTAAAGCAGGTCTAAACCAGGTCTAAACAAGGTCTAAACCAGGACTAAACCAGGACTAAACCAGGTCTAAACCAGGACTAAAGCAGGTCTAAAGCAGGTCTAAACCAGGTCTAAACCAGGACTAAACCAGGACTAAACCAGGTCTAAACCAGGACTAAACCAGGTCTAAAGCAGGTCTAAACCAGGTCTAAACCAGGACTAAACCAGGTCTAAACCAAGTCTAAACCAAGTCTAAACCAGGACTAAACCAGGACTAAACCAGGTCTAAACCAAGTCTAAACCAGGACTAAACCAGGTCTAAACCAGGACTAAAGCAGGTCTAAATCAGGACTAAACCAGGACTGAACCAGGTCTAAACCAAATCTAAACCAAATCTAAACCAGGACTAAACCAAATCTAAACCAGGTCTAAAAAAGGTCTAAACCAGGACTAAACCAGGACTAAACCAGGTCTAAACCAGGTCTAAAGCAGGTCTAAACCAGGTCTAAACCAGGACAAACCAGGTCTAAACCAAGTCTAAACCAAGTCTAAACCAGGACTAAACCAGGACTAAACCAGGTCTAAACCAAGTCTAAACCAGGACTAAAGCAGGTCTGAACCAGGACTAAAGCAGGTCTAAACCAGGACTAAACCAGGACTGAACCAGGTCTAAACCAGGACTAAACCAGGACTAAACCAGGACTAAACAAGGTCCATGGGTGTATTCTAGTCTCTTGTTCTGATCGGGTCCAGATCGTTCTAAACTTTCAGGAGGTTCTGTCCTGGATCCAGACCTGAGGAACATGAGGATCTAGTTTTGATGATCGATTTAGGATCAATGAGCGTCTGATCGTCGATACTTTTGCCGGCGCATACCTCCGCGACGCAGGAAGGAAAGAATGTGGCTGGACCGGTGCAGTTTGAGAAAGTCACTGCCTCTAAATTATTGTTAATAATAATGGAATTTATTTATGTGTAAAGTATCAAAAAGCCGGTATCCAAACCAGATCCTCGTTTTTCACAGGTATCGATACTTAAAACTTTTCCTGAAAGTTTAGAACGATCTGGACCCGATCAGAACAAGAGAATACACCCATGGACCTGGTTTAGACCCGGTTTAGTCTGGTTTAGTCCTGGTTTGGACCTGGTTTAGTCAGTCAGAGCATCCAACCCATTATCTGTCCAACTTAAAGTGTTGAAAATGTGTGATATTGTTGAATTAAGTCTCCTCAAAGTCATGTATAAAGCAAAGTGCAGAGGGTTTCCTGTAAATGTTCAAAGACTGTTTGAGATGAGAACAAGAACTACAATTTAAAAGGAACTGACATGTTTAAAGAACCCAGATTCAGAACCGAGGTTATGGATCGAAGCGTCGCTGTGAAAGGAGTTCATTTATGGAAAAGTCTTGACAAACAAATCAAAGGATCAAGTACAATAATGACATTTAAAAAATACATAAAATCCTGTGTAATGTGTATGTATGAAAAAGAAAACTAAGTTGTTGCACATAAAAATGAAGCTTTCTGTTTACAATTGATTAATAATTGTGACTGAAAATGTATTGTTGAAATGTTTTATCGTCACGATCGGTGTTATTGTCTGGAAAAAGGAAGAGGGGCAGATAACATAAGATTACTCTTCTTTCTGCTCCTTTCATTCAATTTTTGTAATGTCCTCACACTGTTGATGTCTTTTTATACTTTAAGAATGAAATAAACAAAATAAAACACTGGTAGACTTTATTTTCTTGATATTATTTCGCTTTACTTTTTTTTTTTTTTTAATCACAGCGTCCATGAAAAGAATAACCCTCTGTTGTGGGTTTCTAACAAGAATCAGTACTCAGCAAGCAGAAATTAAAAAAAACAAAATACAACTTCATGCACATCTCTGATTAGGGAACTGCAGTGTAGCTGGATTAAAAATTCAAAACAACAAATAAAGATAATGAAGAACAAGATGGAAAAACCTCAGCTAAAACCTTTTTGTAATAAAAAAGGAATTAAAAAAAAAATACAAGCTTAAAAATTATTATATTTTGCCACAGAGCTGAACTCCACAGTCCTGAGTCTCTAAAGCCTGATCTCCAGCTTTTTGAGTCTGACTTTAGGCTCTCTTGATCCGGCCTGAGCAGCTTTTTCTCCTTTGGAGAGTTCAAGACTGTGCACCTTTAGATGAGCAGGTTTTCTCTCAGTCCTCCCACACTGGTCAGAGCTGCAGCTTTTCTCTTCAATCTGGAAGATTTGGACATTTTTCAGATGGTTCCTCATAGACCTCAAAGCTTTCCTCCTTTATTCACAGTCGTCTTGTTCGTCTCCTGTGTGCGTTTGCTAGTGACTGGAGAGTGACTGTCTATGTCTATGTCTGAAGTGAATTCTCATGTGTACATTGAGATTGGATGATGTAGAGAAAGCTTTCCCACACTGATCACACTCGTATGGCTTCTCCCCTGTGTGGGTTCTCATATGTGATTTTAGGTTGCCTGACCGTGAAAATGTCTTTTCACAAACATCACATCTGTATGGCTTCTCTCCTCTGTGGATTCTCATATGTGATTCTAGGTTGCCTGACCGTGAAAATGTCTTTTCACAAACATCACATCTGTATGGCTTCTCTCCTCTGTGGATTCTCATATGTGATTCTAGGTGGCCTGACCGTGAAAATGTCTTTTCACAAACATCACATCTGTATGGCTTGTCTCCTGTGTGGATTCTCATATGTTGATGGAGGGCACTGGACTGTCTAAATTCCTTCCCACACTGGTCACACTCGTATGGCTTCTCTCCTGTGTGGATTCTCATATGTTGACGGAGGGCACCGGAGTCTCTAAATTCCATCCCACACTGGTCACACTCGTATGGCTTCTCTCCTGTGTGGATTCTCATATGTTTACGGAGGACACCGGACTGTCTAAATTCCTTCCCACACTGGTCACACTCGTATGGCTTCTCTCCTGTGTGGATTCTCATATGTCGATGGAGGGCATCAGATGTTCTAAATTCCTTCTCACAATGGTCACACTGATAAGGCTTCTCTCCTGTGTGGATTCTCATATGACGATGGAAGGCACCAGACTCTCTAAATTCCTTCCCACACTGGTCACACTCATATGGCTTCTCTCCTGTGTGGATTCTCATATGTTGACGGAGGGCACCGGAGTCTCTAAATTCCATCCCACACTGGTCACACTCATATGGCTTCTCTCCTGTGTGGATTCTCATATGTTTACGGAGGACACCGGACTGTCTAAATTCCATCCCACACTGGTCACACTCATATGGCTTCTCTCCTGTGTGGATTCTCATATGTTGACGGAGGGCACCGGAGTCTCTAAATTCCATCCCACACTGGTCACACTCATATGGCTTCTCTCCTGTGTGAACTCTCATATGTGATTCTAGGGAGCTTGACTTTGAAAATGTCTTTTCACAAACATCACATCTGTATGGTCTTTCTCCTGTGTGAGTTCTGTAGTGTACTTTCAGTTTGGAAGCTGTTGGCCACACCTTTCCACACTGGTCACATGTGAACGCCATTTTGTTGGTGGATCCTGTAGCTCTGCAATAAAACAAAGGAAAGTCTCAAGTAAAATAACTAAATATACATAAAATAACATACTGATTTATGTGTAAGAATGTTTCAATGTGGGTTCTACAAGCACGTTACATTAAGTTGCCCAAATCCATTTTATTTATTTTTTATTTATCCTTTATTTATCCCTGTAGGGAAATTGAAAGGGGTCAAATTGCATTTCAGCTGGAGGATTTTTACCTATAGACCATGTTTTTGGGTTGATGGGGGAAATCGGAGCCCCTGGAGGAAACCCACCCAGACATAGGAAGAACATGCACTTTTTCAATCTATAGCCACATAATATCAAATTATGTTCACAAATACAGATATTTAACAATCTTTTGCTATGAATCCCATATGGACCACAGATATGATATACTCAGGTTCGAACTGGCAATCTGTACTTTGTACTGGGCGGGTGTCCAGTCGAAATGGGCTGCCCCATCGAAATGAGCTTCCAGCAGCCTAAATAGTCATTTATCAATTCACACTACCTCTCGAAATAAGCAACCTAATGTTTTTCTCTTTACAGTTGTACAGATCCAATAAAGCGAACCTCCCCAGTTTTACTACATATTTCTTTGGATTAGAGACGGCAGGTTTGATGCTGTTTCCACATGGTGATCACACTTTTAGTTTAGTTATGTCAGATTTCAACTCATTTCTATGAATACACGTCGGTAGTTCATTTCGACAGTCATATTATGCTCTCAAATAGGGCTGTGAATAAAGGTAGCACATATCAACAGGCCAGTTTAGCCAATGAATAATGCTCACTGTAGCATCACTGTAGAATCACCATTATTTACTCATTTATATAAATATGGGTAGAGGTGGCAAATCTTGACTGTATCTTCTCCCAAATAATGGCTCCACTAGAGAGCGCACACCTCACCTTTGTGATACTGGGGACATTGAAGACGGACAAATACATGAAATTCTATTTTATTTATATAGCGCCAATAACAATGGATGAGGACAGAAAAAGGGACAACAGAAGAAACATAAAAAACACTTACACACACCACATGTATGTATGTGTATGTATATATAAATAAAATAAAGTAATAAAAGTAATTTTAAAAAGTGTTCTTCGCCTTCCACGGTGGTTGGTCCCTGCAGCATCTTACACCCTGCACTTATGTGTATGTGTGTATAGGTGTGTGTATATATGTGTGTGTGTATATATGTGTGTATATGTGTGTATATACATGTGTATATGTGTGTGTATATATGTGTTTATATATGTGTGTGTAAATATGTCTGTATATATATGTGTGTGTGTGTGTGTGTGTGTGTGTGTGTGTGTGTGTGTGTGTGTGTGTGTGTGTATGTGTGTGTATGACCCCGGACACTTCCTCCAGCTCCTCCGGGGGGTACCCCAAAGTGTTCCCAGGCCAACCGGGAGACATAGTCCCTCCAGCGTGTCCTGGGTCTTCCCCGGGGCCTCCTCCCAGTGGGACATGCCCGGAACATCTCCCGAGGGAAGCGACCAGGAGGCGTCTGGAACGAATGCCCGACCCACCTCAGCTGGCTCCTCTCGACGTGGAGAAGCAGCGGCTCTACTCCGAGCTCTTCCCGTGTGACCCAGCTCCTCACCCTATCTCTAAGGGAGCCTCCAGCCACTCTGCGGAGGAAACTCATTTCGGCCACTTGTATCCGCGATTTCGTCCTTTCGGTCATTACCCAGAGCTCATGACCATAGGTGAGGTCATGAGCTCTGGGTAATGTCAATCTCACGCTCCATCAAGAGCAAGACCCTGAGATACTTGAACTCCTCCACTTGAGGCAAGGACTCCCCACCCACCTGGAGAGGGCAAGCCACCTTTTTCCGGTCGAGAACCATGGCCTCGGATTTGGAAGAGCTGATCCTCATCCCAGCCGCTTCACACTCGGCTGCAAACCGCCCCAATGCACGCTGGAGGTCCCGGTTCGATGAAGCCATCAGGACAACATCATCTGCAAACAGCAGAGATGAGATCCTGTGGTTCCCAAACCGGATCCCCTCCGGCCCCTGACTGCGCCTAGAAATTCTGTCCATAAATATAATGAACAGAACCGGTGACAAAGGGCAGCCCTGGAGTCCAACATGCACCGGAAACGGGTCCGACTTACTACCGGTAATGTGAACACAGCTCCTGCTCCCGTCATACAGGGACCGAACAGCCCTTAGCAAAGGGTCCTGAACCCCGTACTCCCAGAGCACTCTCCACAGGACCCCACGAGGGACACGGTCGAATGCCTTCTCCAGATCCACAAAGCACATGTGGACTGGTTGGGCAAACTCCCATGAACCCTCGAGCACCCGATGGAGAGTATAGAGCTGGTCCATTGTTCCCCAGCCGGGACAAAAACCACACTGCTCCTCCTGAATCCGAGGTTCGACTATCAGCCGAATTCTCCTCTCCAGCACCCTGGAATAGACCTTACTGGGAAGGCTGAGGAGTGTGATTCCCAGATAGTTGGAGCACACCCTCCGGTCCCCCCTTCTTAAACAGAGGGAACACCACCCCGGTCTGCCAGTCCAGATGTACTGTCCCCGACCGCCACGCGATGTTGCAGAGACGTGTCAGCCAAGACAGCCCTACAACATCCATACTCAGGACGGACCTCATCCTCCCCCGGGGCTTTGCCACCGAGGAGCTTTCCAACCACCTCAGTAACTTCAGCCAGGGTGATGAATGAGTCCGCCTCCGAGCCCCCAGCCTCTGCTTCCTCCTCGGAAGACGTTTCATTTCATTTTCATTTCTTTATTTGTTTCATTCATAAAAGATGAATACAAAATAGTTCTGTAACATTTAACCACGTGAATGAAAAGGAGCAGAAAGAAGTATAAACTTATAACATCTGCCCCTCAATCCCGTGACGGCGGGATTGAGGAGATCCTCAAAGTGTTTCCTCCACCGTCCGATTACATCCGCCAGCGGACCCAACTCACAACTAGGTGGTGATCGGTTGACAGCTCTGCCCCTCTCTCCACCCGAGTGTCCAAGACACGCGGCCGGAGGTCAGATGACACAACGACAAATCGATCATCGAGAAGTCCAGTAACAGAACACCACTCGGGTTCAGATCAGGGAGGCCGTTCCTCCCAATCACCCCTCTACAGGTGTTACTGTCGTTGCCCACATGGGCTTTGAGGTCCCCCAGTAGAACAATGGAGTCCCTGGTCAGTGCACTATCCAGTACCCCTCCCAGGCACTCCAAGAAGGCCGGGTATTCTGCACTGCTGTTTGGCCCGTAGACCGACACAACAGTGAGAGACCTGTCCCCGACCCGAAGGCGCAGGGACGCGACCCTCTCGTTCACCGGGGTGAACTCTAACACACGGCGGCTGAGCTGTGGGGCAATGAGCAGGCCCACACCAGCCTGCCACCATTCCCCGCGGGCAACGCCAGAGAAATGGAGGGTCCAGCCCCCCTCAAGGAGTTGGGTTCCAGAGCCTAAGCTGTGCGTGGATGTGAAGCTGACTATATCTAGTCGGTAACGCTCAACCTCCCGCACGAGCTCAGGCTCCTTCCCCCCCAGCGAGGTGACATTCCATGTCCCCAGAGCTAGTCTCCATGCCCGGAGATCCGGCGGTAGAGGCCCCTGCCTTCGACTGCCGCCCAGATCTCTTTGCACCCAGCCCTTATGGATCCTGCTGTGGGTGGGGGGTCCACAGGAGGACGGCCCCACGTCGCTCCTTCGGGCTTCACTCGGCCGGGCCCCGGGCACCAGGCCGGGCCCCGGGCACCAGTCCGGGCGACGTATCTGACCTCGATGTGAAACTCAACATAAGGGCTTCTGAACCGCTCTTAGTCCCACAGGACCTGTTTGCCTTGGGTGACCCTACCAGGGGCATAAAGCCCCCGACAACATAGCTCCCGGGATCATTCGGACACTCAAACCCCTCCACCACATTAAGGTGGCAGCTCAAGGAGGGGTGTGTGTGTGTGTATATATATATATATATATATATATATATATATATATATATATATATATATATATATATATATATATATATATATATATATATATATATATATATATATATATATATACACTGTATATATATATATATATATATATATATATATGACAGTGACAATAAAATGCATTCTGTTCTCTTCTTCTCTTTTCTTATGCAGCTTTTAAGTCTCTGAGCAGATGTACATAGATTGATGTGTTCATGTAACTGGTCTAGTCTTGGTTTAATCCTGGTCTAGTCCCAGTCTGGTCCTGGCCTGGTCCTGGTTTGGTCCCGGTCTGATCGTGGTCTAGTCCAAGTCTAGTCCCGGGCTGGTCCCGGTCTGGTCCCGGTCTGGTCCCGGTCTAGTCCCGGTCTAGCCCCGGTCTAGTCCCAGTCTGGTCCAGGTCTGATCCCGGTCTGGTCCCGGTCTAATCCCGGTCTGGTCCCGGTCTGATCGTGGTCTAGTCCCGGTCTGGTCCCGGTCTAGTCCTGGTCTAATCCCGGTCTGGTCCCGGTCTAATCCCGGTCTAGTCCCGGTCTAGTCCCGGTCTAGTCCCGGTCTGGCTTTACAAACGGCGCCCCATAAGAGTTCGTTAGGTTTAAACACACAAATGGCCGTGTCAAAGTTCAATAACACTCCAAAGTACAGTTCCACGTTGGCTTCTTAATCATTAACCCCTCTAACATCATTAACAACAGGATCATTCAGAGGAAAACATTGATCAAAAACAGAGAAACACTTGGTATAAAAGTAATTATAAGTAGTAGTATCTCTAAAGTTGCTAGTTTTTATGTCATTGAACCTTCGAAATTATATTTTTTTAGTTTTGTCATTATTGTGTTATTGAGCAGCATAGAGAATTGAAAAACAGGCAGATGAAATATGGCTATAAAGAATACCAGATTTTCAAACATCAGTGACTGCATTAGTCAGGATATTGTCTATCAAAGAAGAAGACTTGGTGGTTATTCTTCTTCTGCTAATTAGAGAGAAAAATCTCAAATCGACGGGCATTTAAACTGAGGAAAAATGCAAGAGCTGAATTTTGTTCCCAGTCCGACCCTGGAGATACTTACAGGAGCAGTGGGAGAAAGTTCTGGAAGTCCTTCAAACAACAGCTGATAGTCCACTCCGTCAAAAGTTCTGCTTAATTCTTGGCAAATAAAGTTTTTTCTGTGTCCAGTCACTGTCCCTTCTTTGTCTCTGAACTCTGCTGCAGTTGAATAAGTGTCCTTCCACTCCTCCCCAGTCTTTTGATTGGACCACAGCAGCCAATCAGGAGCATTTGAGCAGCTTTGAAAAGACATGAGACTGTCCCACAAGACAAAGACAGACATGAGACTGTCCCAAGAGACAAAGACGGACATGAGACTGTCCCACGAGACAAAGACGGACATGAGACTGTCCCACAAGCCAAAGACGGACATGAGACTGTCCCACAGGACAAAGACAGACATGAGACTGTCCCACAAGACAAAGACGGACATGAGACTGTCCCACAAGACAAAGACGGACATGAGACTGTCCCACAAGCCAAAGACGGACATGAGACTGTCCCACAAGACAAAGACAGACATGAGACTGTCCCACAAGACAAAGACAGACATGAGACTGTCCCACAAGACAAAGACGGACATGAGACTGTCCCACAAGACAAAGACGGACATGAGACTGTCCCACAAGCCAAAGACGGACATGAGACTGTCCCACAAGACAAAGACAGACATGAGACTGTCCCACAAGACAAAGACGGACATGAGACTGTCCCACAAGACAAAGACGGACATGAGACTGTCCCACAAGACAAAGACGGACATGAGACTGTCCCACGAGACAAAGACGGACATGAGACTGTCCCACAAGACAAAGACGGACATGAGACTGTCCCACGAGACAAAGACGGTCATGAGACTGTCCCACAAGACAAAGACAGACATGAGACTGTCCCACAAGCCAAAGACGGACATGAGACTGTCCCACAAGCCAAAGACGGACATGAGACTGTCCCACAAGACAAAGACGGACATGAGACTGTCCCACGAGACAAAGACGGACATGAGACTGTCCCACAAGACAAAGACGGACATGAGACTGTCCCACGAGACAAAGACGGTCATGAGACTGTCCCACAAGACAAAGACGGACATGAGACTGTCCCACAAGACAAAGACGGACTGTCCCACAAGACAAAGACGGACATGAGACTGTCCCACAAGACAAAGACGGACATGAGACTGTCCCACAAGACAAAGACGGACATGAGACTGTCCCACAAGACAAAGACGGACATGAGACTGTCCCACAAGACAAAGACGGACATGAGACTGTCCCACGAGACAAAGACGGACATGAGACTGTCCCACAAGACAAAGACGGACATGAGACTGTCCCACGAGACAAAGACGGTCATGAGACTGTCCCACAAGACAAAGACAGACATGAGACTGTCCCACAAGCCAAAGACGGACATGAGACTGTCCCACAAGCCAAAGACGGACATGAGACTGTCCCACAAGACAAAGACGGACATGAGACTGTCCCACGAGACAAAGACGGACATGAGACTGTCCCACAAGACAAAGACGGACATGAGACTGTCCCACGAGACAAAGACGGTCATGAGACTGTCCCACAAGACAAAGACGGACATGAGACTGTCCCACAAGACAAAGACGGACTGTCCCACAAGACAAAGACGGACATGAGACTGTCCCACAAGACAAAGACGGACATGAGACTGTCCCACAAGACAAAGACGGACATGAGACTGTCCCACAAGACAAAGACGGACATGAGACTGTCCCACAAGACAAAGACAGACATGAGACTGTCCCACGGACATGACTGTGGGAATTATTCTATATATCCAAAAATATTCTTTATATTCAAGTATATTGTAACAGTAGATTCCTTAGATGCTTGTTGTTACTATTATCATATTACTATTTTCCATTATTATTATTATTACGTATTACTATTTGCACTATTTATTACTTACTTTATCCCCTCCCTGCCTGCATGCACTTTTTTTCCCTCTTGTCCTAATGTCCTGGAGCTACTGTGGCGAGTAAATTTCTCCTGTGTGAGATCAATAAAGGCTTATCTTATCTTATCTTATCTTAACCAAGTGCATTGTGGGATGAGGAGATGCAGGGCTCTTGGTAATTTAATCATCAGAGAGAGAATTGTACTCTCTTCCTGTTTTTGTGCTTCTGGCCTGGTCAAGTCTAAGTTTAACTCAATGAACTTCTGACAGGGCACAAATCATGTGTAGCTGAACCCAGTGACCAGATGCCAGACGCCCTACATAATTAGATAATGTTGTTAGGATGTTCAAGTATTACTAGGTGGGACCTGTTCCATTTCGCAGACGCCCATGTGAGAAACGTAGTGCACTAAGGACAGAGCGAGTGTGCTCCGTCTCGACGACAGACCGAGTGCACACTCACAAGCGTGCCGTCGCTGAATTGGGAAACGGCCCTCTGAACTCTGCTGCAGTTGAATACGTGTCCCTCTTCTTCCGGCAGGTACACGCTACAGTGCGCAGTGCTGCCCTCCACCGTCATTAAAAAACATTAAATTGTCAGATAGAGGCCGGAGCGGCGGAGAAAGTTTAGCAAAGCTGAATCCACTTGACTATTGTCAGACAAGAGAACAGATTGAAGCAAGAAGGTTTGGATTAGTGATGTTACGAGACGTGCCGAGGCTTCATTTGGGGGAGGAGCCAAAATGAGGATTTGTTTCGTTTTTATAGTTTGGAGATATTTTGTAGAGAGTTTGGAGAGTTTAGGGAGAGAGATTTAGGAGAGTAGGAGAGGTGATAGGATGGAGCCAGTGAGGAAGAGGAGGTTTACCCTGTGTGGGAACACTGTGGGATCTGAAAACCAAAAACTGTTGAGAAACTCTTGTTTCTGAATCAAAATGAATAAAATTTCCCCTGTCCTGTACATCATTGTCCAAGTTACACAAGCACAATCTGTGTCCTTTTCCTAGTTCCACAAACACTCTCACTGTCCTCTGCCTGATTACGCCTTTGCCATTTTCAGAAAAACAGCTTAACCTGTCATATATGATCATTTTGGGAAAATTTACACACACAGAATACATACAACATTTATTATACACATATGAGATAATATATGTACAGAAATGATTTGGTCATACATGTTTTGTAATTCAGTCATTCCCAACAGACACAAAAACACAAAAACACATTCTGTGGTTCAGATACAGCTGCCTGTGATTACACACTTGGCCAGTAGGTGGTTTCGTGCGCACATGAAGCTTCGAGAAATGAACCCTTTCTCGAACCAATTGGCTCAAGTGGTTCAAAGCCTCATGAGGTTCATCTCACCGTCACTAGTTTGGATCTCCAAATGAGCTCGCTCCAGGTTTAGTCCTGGTTTAGTTGTGGATTAGGCGTTGTTTAGAACCTGGTTTAGTCCTTACTTAGTCCTTCTTTAGTCCTGTCTTAGTCCAGTTTTAATCCTGCTTTAATCCTGCTTTACTTCTGTCTTAGTCCTGTTTTAGTCCTTTCTTAGTCCTGTTTTAGTCCTGTCTTAGTCCAGTTTTAATCCTGCTTTAATCCTGCTTTACTTCTGTCTTAGTCCTGTTTTAGTCCTTTCTTAGTCCTGTTTTAGTCCTTTCTTAGTCCCTGCTTTAGTCCTGTCTTAGTCCAGTTTTAATCCTGCTTTAATCCTGCTTTACTTCTGTCTTATTCCTGTTTTAGTCCTTTCTTAGTCCTGTTTTAGTCCTTTCTTAGTCCCTGCTTTAGTCCTGCTTTAGTCCTGTTTTAGTCCCTGTTTTAGTCCTGTCTTATTCCTGTCTTATTCACTCTCTTGCTCTTTTCAAATCCAGACTCAAAAAAATGTGTTTGGATTCTGAAGCTGGTTGAAGCAGAATTGTTCTAAAGTTAGATGGAGGGCGGGGCCTGTGTGACTCTGGGAGATTCTTTGTTTTTTAAAGAAATCTCCAAACTTCTGATCCACAAATGTTTCTCCTTCTTATTCTCTGTTTTGGGTCAGCTCCAAACTTGTGTTAATTAAACTTAATTCATTCAATTATTAATTAGTCCTGATCTAGTCCTGGTCTGGTTCTGGTCCTGTTTTAGTCCTGGTCTTGGTTTAGTCCTGGTCCTGGTCTGGTCCTGGTCTGGTCCTGGTCTGGTCCTGGTCTGGTCCTGGTCTGGTCCTGGTCTGGTCCTGGTCTGGTCCTGCAGGTTGGGTCTGTCTCTGTTGTCATAGAAACGGCTCAGAGTTCGATGCACAAATGTGTGGGGGTTTTTTTTGTTTTTTTTTGAAACAGCCAATCACATCAGCGAGTTAAATCAGGAGGAGATAAACAAGTTCTACTTACAGATGAACCTCCTTCCCCCGACATTTTCTCCAGCCAACCTGAAAATGATCTGGAACCTCTGGACCAAACGACTACGACTCTGCAGTAGAAGATCAGTGTCTCCAACATAAACCAAACGCTCCAACTTCAGCTGATGTGATCGGCCGTTTCAAAAAACACATTTGTGCCTCGAACGGTGTCAGGAAGGTCTCAAAAATCCACAAATAACTGCAGAGGTCACAAATCTGTACGGCGGTTTGTAAACGCAGCTTCATCCGTTTGCAAATAAACGTAACTGCGCTGACGTTTGTGAATCGCGTCACATTTTCTTCTGAGTGGAGAAACGCTTTTGTGAACGTTTTTACATTTATTTGTAAGTCATGAATTATATTTGTGAATGTCGTTACATTTGTTTCTGGACCAAGAAGTGTATTTGTGATATTTATTTGATAATAAAGACACTAACCTGTCTCCATAGGAGTCTTTTCTTTATTATAAACACAGCCGCACAATTAATCGCAATCAAATCCAAATCACAGTTTGAATAAAACACAAAACACAAATCCCAAAGGCTGCAGTGCCTTAGACCTTCAGCTGTCATTGCACCACCTCTGAGCATTAAGACCTTAAAGGGGGCTATAAGCTCCCAAGCCTCAGACGGTGAACGCCAGATACCACATATTCCCCCCTTCCAGACTAAAGTCCCGCTATTAATGACAGTCAATTAGTTACCTAACTTCTTAGCTATAAACGTGAGAGCGAAAAACCAGCAGCAGCTAAATCTGTTGCCAAATTCATACGACTTAATCAGTGGAAAACTGTCACGGGTCCCGCTGCTGGTGACCATACTATCATTAGCTCAGTGGGACGTCCCGTTCTAGTATAACATAATAATCTGATTTTGATGAACATGTAATGGAAATCTTACAATAATCATGCATATAATCAGATATATATGTCATGTTTAAGTTGGTTTTGATGATTCTTAATAAAGTAAGGTTGTCTATCTTGTCACTAAAATCTAGCTAAGGCTTTGGGCCGTGTACACGTGTGGTAGACTACGCTGGCCTTCAAATCTGTTTTTCACTTGTTGTTTTGCCGTAAAGGAGCCAGCCTTGAGCTGACCTGTTTTTGTTAACATTTGATTATGTCAAATGTTATGTCTTGATTATGCATGTACGCATTTGCTCATGCAAAGTTTTTTTTTGAACTTTTTAGATTATTTTGGCTTTTTCCTCCCGGTATCCCGGCTGAGGGGGGGACGCTTTCTCTTTTCCCCGCGAGCTTTGCTCACCCCCGGGCGGACGGCGCGATGTCAGCCCCCACGTGGCCCCAGGCCGCGGCGGAGAAGCCGACTGGGAAAGCCGGTAGTAGGAAGGAAGATACTACGGAGAAACTCCCCATCGATATGGTGGTATTTTACCTCCTGTACATGGCCACACACGGCAAACTGGTAGGCATCCATGGATTTGTATGCACGCACTTTCTCTCTTGTGTACACGCTGGGCTTCTCCACTAAATAACAGTGGATATCTGTCCACTGTAAATCTGGACACTTTCTGCGGTCGTACTGCCACTCCGTGATCACATCAGGATCTGGTAGTCGAACCCCGTTGCTCAGCGTGAGCTCTTGAATGTAGCTCTCCCTGTCGTTCAGATACTCCGCTATGGTCTGCCATAGTTGCTTCTGAGTCGGGCATGCGCGCGCATGCCAGTGACGTCACGTTTGTTTACTAACAGTAAAGGGGTCTACAGTAAAGAAAATCAGATACAGAAAATCAAATAAAGTCAGAAAATCAAAGTCAGAAAATCAAATAAAGTCTTCTATTTGTATCCGGGTCATTGCTTCTTTCTTTGCTGAAGGAGATTGTCACTCATTTTGTTCTGGTAGAAACTTTGTGGTTCTTTGAGAGAAGTCTAATCCAAAGTTTCAACTCCATGAATCTCCATGAATTCTGGTCTGGTGTGGTGGGGGTAGGGAGGCATCAGGATGCGTCTTCCAAACATTTCCTTCTTAGGTTTTTTAGCGTGACAATGGTGAAGGTGTGCTTCATGGTGATCCCTTCATCTTGGGACTGATAAATGTATAATAAAACCACAACCAAGACAATGAAAGAAACTTTTAGCACATTTCTGATTGAAATCAAGAAATATTCTGAAATGTTAATATTATTTTGTTTCAATCTTCCCCACCCCAGGTCTCAGCGGGCGTCCCAGAGTCCAGTGCTGTCTGTGTGAAGACAGAAGAGTCCTCACTGCTTCAACAAAGACAAACTGAGCTCAGAGAGGAAACAGAGGGAGAGGACATCAGCACAGAGACACATTTACCCTCAGAGACTGAGGGAGACACAGAGCACTCCTCTGACACTGATGATGAAGACTGGAGCGCTCCATTCAGCTGTTCAGTCTGTGAGAAAACATTTACCCGAAAGGCCAGTCGAGATAAACATGAAAAGATGCACCCAAAGAAACCATTCAGCTTTTCAATGTGCAACAGAATATTTAAAACAAAAGGTAATCTAACTGTACATGTTAAGAGACCCTACAGCTGTTCAACATGTGAAAAGTCATTTTCTAAAAAGAGTCATCTAAATAGACATGAGAGAATACACTCAGGGGAAAGACCTTACAGCTGTTCCATCTGTAATAAAGGGTTTATACGTCGATATCATTTGAATATTCACATGAGAACTCACAGAAGAGAGTGACTATTCTATTCTGTCCGTCAGAGCGAGCAGATGTCTCTCTCTTTCCTCTCTTATCTATTGCTCCTGTTGTCTGCGTGCCTCTCTTGTTTTCGTCATTTTCTCGCTTTTTGGAGCAGATTTTCCAAATTCCTAAATATGGATGTGATCAGCTGGACCCTTAGCACGATTGATACTCTTTTTTCACGGAGGAGTGCTGCTCCGGGAGAAGCGGTGTGTCCGGATGGTACTTTTGCTGCTGGATATGCGAGGGACTCGTATCGTGCGTGGCAAGTCGTATGTTTGGCACCAATGTACCTGGAGGATGTGGAGGACATTTACGTATTCAGATTTCTGATAGCTGGACATCTGTTAATTGGCCTGGGATTGTCCATGATCTATCGCAAAATTTGTAAGCTGGCAGCAAGTAAAGAGTCCCCCAAGCTGTCTGCAGCAATTTCGAGCCATTGTGAAGCCGTTGGAGATCTCATGAAAGGATTACATCAGAAAGTGGGTCAGGTTGAGGACCTTTTGGAAGGATTTCAACTGAAGGAAACATCTCGACGTTTGGATATCATCACGAGCATGGTGACAGAACTGTGTAAAGCCAACGCAGCGCAGTCTGTGCGCCAAGAGGAACTAATGAGATCTCTCATGAATCTTCATGGCGATATGAAGATGGGGGTCTGACAAAACCCAAGCTCAATCTAAATTGTTTACCTGGGTCTCTAAAAATGTATTTCATCAATGCTAAATTAATTAATCCCTCTGGATAATTATGTCTCCCTGTGAAAATCTGTGTCTCCAATGGTTATCTGTGTTTTGACTTCGCCTCCCTGCATGAACACTTCCAAGGCCACAGATGTGGTTTGTTATCTGGACTCTACATAAACATGGCACCCACTATCACTGACACTGACACTAGAAATGAATGAGTAGAAAATGTTCCCTGTCTTTAGTAAAGGTCTGATCTCTGCTCTCGGTTCAATCAATTTCATTGATTTCCAATCTGATCCCCCCACACCCTTCCTTCTGTTGCCAACGAAAAAGATCACCGTATGTTATATCTCCAATTGTTTTTCTGTCATTACATGTTGTTAAATTGTCACTGATTGTATGTATTGCATCTTTTCTACTCTGCATCTCCCAGTCGGCGGCGCGCGCATGTACGTGGCCCCTCCCCTACCCGCTCTATCACTGTCCTGCCTGGTTAGTGGGGAAACCAAATTTCGAATTCACTCTATGTACATGTACATGATTGTTTTCGACAATAAAGCAAACTATGACTATGACTGAGGGATTATTGGTTGTGTTCATGAAATTCTCTTGTTCTAAATTGTGTTCTAAAGTTTGCTGCTGATGACTCAAAATAAAGATGTTTGGTCCAGATCCAGTTCTTGTATCTGATTGATGAGAAACAACCCTCTGAGTCACAGGCAGCTGCTTCTACACTTTTACAACACACTGCATGGTGTAAAGGCCCTTCTCCTGAACTACAAGAAAAGCTGATTCTGATTCAGACTGATTCTCTGCTCCTGGCCCCGCCTCTTCATGCCGCATTACACTAAAGCAAGTGGCAGATTTTCATGTTCATAAGTTTGTTTTTGTGTGTGTGTGACTACCTTTTAACACTGGTCTGGAGTAGACATGTTTCAGGAAATTGGTTTGAAATTGGTCACGCACCAAATGCAGGGAAATCATTAGAAGGTCCTTTAAAGCTCTTCAAGTACAATATTCTAAGAGCTTTTAAGTACCAGTACATCTCAGTACAATGCATTTCTGTTTCTGTTTGTTACAGCTATCAAGTTTTTTATGTTTTTCCCCATCAAGCTTTATTTATAGAGCCCTTTACACCATTCAAGTTGATCAATACTTTAGAATAAAATCAAAACTTAAAACATTCAACATTGAAATAAATAAAGCAGAAGGTGACTGTGTCTCATCCTCTGACCCACACAGTCGCTCAGCCTGGTCACAGACTGGATTTGAACTACAACCTCAGGGCTTCAGTACAGACCCTGAGCCCCTGAACCACACAACAGCACATCAGGCCTCGGAATATTTTCAGCTTTAAGTATTTTTAAGGTAACGTGAATTGCATATTGTCGTAGAGTTTACTGGAGTGAAGACTGAGTAATACGTTGATGTGAAAGGGCGCCCCCCAGTGGAATTTGGCGGGAATGTCCTAAAGACCAGGGACTAGTTTTGAATCAGATGTTTCTCTCAACCCATCAGTGGATTGTTACTGAAGTTTAAATAATGTTTTTATAAACTCCTTTATGACATATGGAGCTCCCCCTGGTGGAAAAACAAGACAGTTTTAACCATTGCCTTAGAATTACATTTCATTTTTATTTTATATTCCTAATTTGTGACTGAAAAGAGATTTAGATTTAGATTTTTCTGACTCTGATTCGAGTCTTGTGTTAATTACTCTATGAAGAGTGTAAAAGGAGACATTTGTTATAATTTGACCAAAAAAAAAACATGGATTAGCTAAACTAATAAATTCATTCATTCATCATCTTCCACTTTTTCCATTTTCTGGGTCACGGGGGCAGCAGTCCAAGCAGTGTTCTGCTGCCCAGAACACAATGCACCATCCTAATAATTATTTAGTAGAAATATAATTTGTATATGTGTATTTGGCCGTCCTCCTGTGGACCCACCACCCGGGGGAGGATCCATGGGGGCTGGTGTATTGTGTTCTGGGCAGCAGATCTGCTTGGACTGCTACCCAGAAATGGAAAAGCGGAAGAAGATGGATGGATGGATGGATATTTGTATTGCAATTGGATGGGGGAGATTTGTGCAGTTCATTTTTTTGTCCACACGATGGCGCCAAAATCCACTAAACAAAACTTCATGATAAATTATATTAAATAAATAAATACATTAATTACTATATACACAATACAATTTTTGTTATTATTTCATTTAATTGTTGAAATTTATTAGTAAAGTGTGTTTTCTTAAATTTTTATCCAATAATTATTCAACTATTTCTGTTATTGTTGTTATTGTTTTGGAATGTTAAAACTCAAGCGCTTTTGCGGATATGTGCAGTTCTTGCTTGTTCTCTAGTTTCTCGTGTTCCTTTTTCCTGATGTTTCCATCTCTTGGTCGCTCCATGTATGCTTTCCCTGCAGCATCTTGGGTCTTGTCTGGTGTGGTAGATCTGGGCCTCTATTGCTCGGGTGCTCAAGGTCTGCTCCTGTGCTGTCCTTCAGACCCTCTCCAGCAACTGGTAGGATTTCTTGATATCAGCCACTTCAGTTATGTTTTGATGGTATGCCCATGTAGGGGTTTGTCCTGCCATGATGGTCCCTCCAGCACCTCTTCCTCTGCACTCCACTGTCTGAGGCATTCCTTGAGCACATCATCTGTCGGGGCCTTGTCCTTGATGTACTTTTGGATTTTGGATGTTTCATCCTGGACAGTGGTTCCCACACTCACTAGGCCTCCTTTCTTCCAGCTCGCGTACAGTCTGGGTATCTGATCACTGGCAGGGCAGAGCTGTTTATTGCCTGGGCCTTGTTCTTGCCATTGAGCTGACTTCTTAGGACTTGCCTTACTTGTTGCAGGTATTTGGCTGTAGCCGCTTTCCTTGTTGCCTCTCCAAGGTTGCCATTTGCTTGTGGGATACCAAGGTACTTGCAACTGCCCTCAATGTCTGGGAGTGAGACCCCCTCTGTGTGGACTACCTTCCCACTCTTTGTCACCATCCTACTACATTTCTCAAGGCCGAATGGCATTCCAGTGTCTGTGCTGTAGATCCTGGTGGTGTGGATCAGTGAGTCGATGTCTCGCTCGCTCTTAGCGTACAGCTTGATGTCATCCATGTAGAGGAGGTGACTGATGGTGGCCCATTTCTGAGTTGGTATCCGTAGCCAGTGCTTTCAATGATTTGGCTGAGGGGGTTCAGACCTATGCAGAACAGCAGTGGGGACAGTGACTGCGTGCACATGGTAGGATTGGATCAGGATTGGATTGTTTTTTTCACACTTGCTCGGCGGGTGGTCTGTCTTCCAATCCAAGTGCACATGCATGTCGCGCAATCAGATTCAGGTCAGCGACCTGGCACGCTCTGCAACGCTATGTGGCGCTGTAGTCCAACTACTTCCGGGTGACGGCTACACAATAAAAACACAACACAGCTATCTGGCAGTATACTGAGATGGCTTTTCGAGGAGTTTGGACAGAGCGGCATTGGCGTACGTGGTGGTGTGCATTCTGCAGAGTTAGGTTGTTTGTATGAACGACAAAACAGCGAACTGTGTCCTCGGCGTTTGATTTATTTATTTGTTTATTTCAGGGACAGTGCATATTAATCAACATTTGCATGTAAATATGCCAGAGTTAGCCAAACGGCTAATTTTCATCCGTAGTCCCTTGACAGATGTTAGGTGTCATTATTAGGTGTTTGATATTACAAGCAATCGAGGACAACGAAAACTACGAGGATTGGGAGCTATACCGCACATGTTTTAATCATGTTCTGCCTTGTTGTTTTTTGTTGCTTGCATCTTTTGTGCCACAAATAAAGGCATTAAATTTGTAGCTATAGGTTTATCGTTCATTTAAGTAAGGACTGGGGAAAATTACACAACCACACTTTGATTTTGTATGTCTTTGTAATGCTTAGCTTATATTCTGTTGTCTCTTCCACTCTCTGTTTTGTCCTGTCTGAGTGAACAACTTAAAGGGACAGTGTGTAGGATTCGTGGCGCATAGGTGGTTACTAGCTATTCCACTTCCTCTTTTGGCTATGGCAGACCTCGAGGGTCACCCGGGCGCGACGTACCGCCGACATCGCGCGTGCCCGCGCACGAACCGCGCACCGCTGTATACATAAAACGCGGTCCCCCGTTCACTTTTTTTTTTTCTTTTCGCATGAAAACACACATTCCCGATCATGATTCATGACAATCTACACATCAAATGAAACCTTACAGTCTCCTCTTTTTGACTATGCAATTCATTTCCCTGCAAAACAATCACTCCCCGAGCACATGGGGCTTTTATACAGAAAAGCACAAAACTTAGCTTACTTAGCTTACCTTTGAAGGCTTTGCACAGGTCAAACTCTGTATTTCATCATAAACTTGGTCTCAATCTGTCCATAAGGATCCAGCGAATAAAATCCAGTAAAACAATTTAGTCCAAAATACGTGTTATATCCATTACGATGTGTGATCCGGCAGCATGCTTCTTTACACGAGGCTCCTTCCCCCCTCCCCTTCCCCTTCTCTCCTTCTCTCCTTCACTCCCATATGCAGCGCGGATGAGCAGCTATTAGCAGGAGCCGAGGCGAAGGATGAGCCCAAATGTCCTTCTGCGGCTCTCGTATTCAAAATGGCTGCCTCTATATGGGGAAGATCCCCCTTTTATGTGACTATATCTAAGTCCAAAAGAATACTTTGATTTCATGATGGAAGTGAAAAGGCTTGAAAAACAATGTATTTTTGAATGGGTATCTTCAATTTCAGTAATTAACAGGTAAAAATCTTACACACTGTCCCTTTAAGTAAATTTCCACACTGATTTTAATATTTACGTTTTTAATATTTAAGTTATACAACAGTTTAAAAAAAACACACTCTTCTGATACTATGAGGCCACAATAGATAACTCAAAATGTTTGTAAAAGTACCCTGTGCGTTATTTCAAAAGTTCAAAACTCCATGCACAGCTTCCAGGTGCTGGTAACAACAGGAACATTGAATAATTCCAGAAAAGACGAAAGTTACCGCATACTCTTATTCCTTTATCGGGCTTTGAGCAAACAACGCGTTTCCATTCTACGTTATATTCATAGTCCCGAAATGGTGGAAGATGGGACTTGTTGGTGCCGTGAAGAACGCTGTCGTAATGCGGGGAAGCTGTACGGTCTTGACCGCTCTCCCGTTGTTCTTTCTTGCCGTGGCACACGCCGCCCTGGCTTTTTTCCACTTGATTTTGATTTGCTCCGGGGTCCGAGCAAACCCAGCCTCGGTCCTCGGTCGGTTTGGAGTTTCCCATGTGCACGCAGTCATTAAATAATTCCAGAAAAGACGAAATTTACCGCACACACACACACACACTTTATTGTGCTAAGAGCAAACAACGCGTTTACCTGGCGAAACGCGTTGTTCGCGCTAAGCCCAATAAAGGAATAAGTAAAGTCAAGCGAGTGTGCGGTAAACTCCTTTTCTGGAATTGCCCTGTGCGTTACGTTCATAGTCCAGATATGGTGGAAGATGGGGCTTGTTGGTGCCATGCAGGGCCGCTGTCCTGAGCCATCGTAATGCGCTCTCCCGGTGTTCTTCTTGGCTGTGGCGTGCGCTGCCCTGGGGTTTTTCCATTTGATTTTGATTTGCTCAGGCGTCCGAACAAAACCTGCCTGCTCCATCTTCAACGCTATCTTCTGATAAAGACTAGCGTTTCTTGTGCACCGTCCGTCCATAAAGTTTTAAAGATCCCATGACATGGTACTTCTTGATGCTTTTATATGGTGCCTTAATGGTTCCCTAATACTGTAAATGAATCCTTCTTCAAAATCAACACTTAGTGCATGAGAAAGACACATGTACAGAGTCAGAGTCAAAAAATAACTCTCTGAACACCTCATTCTGGGCCTTGTTGCTTGAATGCAAATGAGAAGGACACAGATTGGTTAGAGGAGCGGGTGGGGGGGTGGGGTGGGGGGGGCAAATGCGCCGCTGGTTCCTTGTTTTAGCGGTGCGCTGTGCCTGGCCCCACTTCCACGTGTGTAAGCGCGAAGGAGGAAACGAGAGCCTTTTCAATGAAAAAAAACACATTTTCACAGAAAATAAAATTAAACCACTGCTGTTTCAGAGGTCCAGAGGGTCGGGTAAAGGACTTCCGAGTCTAGAAACACTCGCATGTGCCTCCAGCCAAATAAAAAAACGCATTTCGCATTGCGTAGCTCCTCTGCAGTCCAAATTCTCTGGGCGTGATTTCCAGAGAGAGGAGGTGGAGATCCAGACGGTGGTGGAACTGAATTTGCATTTCTTTTTTCGATCTGACGTCAATAAGGTGCCTTGTCCAGAATCGCCCATTTGAGCTGTGTTTTTTTCAAACGCAGAAAAGGATTGCAAATGCTCATGTGGCACGAAGAGGGGGGGCTAGCCTAGAAAGGCTGGCGGTGTAATTTTAGTGGATAGGTTTAATCAAATAGACAACAACGCCACCTGGAAATACCAGGACACTCCACCACACACAATGTGTAAGGCACACAGGTCCGGTTATCAATGAGGAAATCGAGCGAGCCAGGTTCCTTTAATTACAATAATTTATTTATCTTCCGTTTTAATAATTTCAATGATTAAAAAGCAGCTGCGCCTTAAAACAGGGGTAAATACCCCAACAGTGCACAATCATTAAACAAAAACAATAAGCAAAACAATAACCCCCAACAAAACAAAAGGGTAAACAAAAACAACCAAAACAACAAATAAGCAACCACCAGGTAACCACCTGTTACCATCAGGCAGGCGCTACAGGTCCATCAGGAGCCGGACCAACAGACTTAGAGACAGTTTTTTCCCCCAAGCCATCATCAGACTGAACTCACGCATGCACTAACCCCCTCCCCCTACCCCCCAACTGCACCACAACATACTACCTCACCACATCACAACACACTACCTCACTACATTGTTAATTCTGTGAATTATCTGTATGCCAAGTGCTGCTGCTGCTGTTTGCTGCTACTGTTTGTTTTATCCTGTCTTTACTGAAGTGCGTTGTTTGTTTGCTGGTCAAACATTTTTATTTTTTCTATTTATTTTTATCTGTTTTATCTACACCTGCGGAGAGCTTTCCCAATTTCGTTGTGTTTTTACCTAACATAATGACAATAAAGACTATTCTTCTTCTTCTTCTTCAAACAAAATAATCAGTGAAACAAAATAACACAGCAAAACAGCAACACAGCAAAACAGCAAATCAGCAAAACAGCAAAACAGCAAAACAGCAAAACAGCAACACAGCAAAACAGCAAAACAGCAAATCAGCAAAACAGCAAAACAGCAAATGTGGTGCGCTCCGCCGCTGCAGGCCACTCCAACACCTGGAAAAATTAAGTTTATTACAAGGTGAGCCTGCAACAGAGGATTTAGCCCAAGACAAACCTACCGCTTTTGGAATTGAACCGCGCGCAGTTACAAACGGGACCACGCGGCCACATGACACAGACCGCGGCTACAGACTCCAGTCCGCGCACGGACCGGTGCACGACACCCCCTCAAGGTGCACGCCAGTGTGGAGGGGACACCACGGCGCACAGCCAGCGCTGCGGAGCGGGGGGAGGGACCCGGTCCGACCGAGGATCTAAAAGAGATTTAATAATTTGGGGATTGGGTGAATGGACAAAGGGGCATCGGGCGTGCATTACCTTTGCGAGGTAGAATTGCTGTACACCCTGTACGACACAGGCCGCGGTAGTAGAGTGCAAGACGTGGAGCAGATACGGCCAAGCAGCGACACTAAACAAGATGATGCTAGAAGGATTGGTCGTAACACAGAGAGAGGTTTAACGCAAGAGAATTTACCTGAGCTGTAGGAGAGCAGACACCACGCGGAGCCCGGAAGGAGCGTGTGGGCAAAAAGGGGGAGCGGTAGAGGAGGAGCGCTTAAATAGTCCACCAGCTCAGCGCCACGGAACGGCAGGTAAGAGCACCTGCAGCCCAGGCCTCCAAAGCGGTCTTGCCACATTCTACCCCCCCATTTTGCATCGTCGGCCCGACGATGAAGCACCACCTCAGCACCACGGTCTAAACACAGCATATGTGGACCTAGAAGACGATGTGGCAGAACTACCTCCCGTAGACAGCTGTCCAACTATGGACCTTGGAAGATGGTGGGGGTTTTGGTGTTGGCTGGCTGTTGGCCGAGCAGTTCTGCGCACGCCGGACTGACCAGGATTACGGACAGTTGTTGGTGCCAGTCCAGATGGCGCCTGACTGGCCGGAGGAACAGACAGAACTGTGGATGTTCCTGGAGCTCCAGAGACGTCCGATGAAGAGGGCCAAGAGGGTGGTAATGGTGCCACTACGGTGGGAACCAAGGCTACCGGCTGCGATGCCAACACTCGCACAAATAAATCGCCCTCAAAGGATGGTTCGTCGCCCGGCACTGCATCCAACGGTGTAGCAGGAGGGCTAACAACTGGAAGGGGAGCAAAGGAGCCACTACCATAAAGGGGCTTCATCAGAGACCGGTGTACCCTTTTCACCTTGGTCTGCTGATCGACTGGGGCCACAGTATATACGGCACCATTTTCCCTTGGGGATTGTAGCACCACGTGGGTCACCCTGCCCCACAGGTCCTGAGTCTTCCGACGACCCTTGGCACTATGGTCGCGAAGCAGCACCAGCTGGCCCTCCTTAAGGGCCACCTCGCTGACCTTTTGGTCATGATTGGCCTTCCTGCGGGAGGCTGCAAAACGCAGCCTCTCCTTGGCACCATCAAAGGCCACCTGGAGACGTGCCTGGTGCTCCTGCACCCACTCATGCACATTTCCTGCCACTGGCTCTGACACTCGACCTAGCAGGAAATCAAGTGGTAATCGCGGCTCCTGTCCGAACATTAAAAAGAATGGCGACTCCCCTGTAGACTGGTGTGGAGTGGTATTGTAAGCATAGAGGACCTGGGGCAAGCAAGCACTCCAGTCCCTCTTACGGGACACAGGCAATGCACGCAACATGTTGTGCAGTGTGCGATTGAAGCGCTCGCACTGCCCATTTCCGGCTGGGTGGTATGGGGTAGTGCGAGACTTTACTATACCATAGAAGCTGCACAGCTGTTGGATGAGCTTACTTTCGAAATTACGGCCCTGGTCGGAGTGGAGGCGGGCTGGCACACCAAACTTTGCAAACCACTCCGTAACTAGGACCTGCGCCACGGTAGAGGCGAGCTGGTTGCGGGTTGGAATAGCCAGAGTGTATTTGCTGAAAACGTCAGTCATTACCAGCACATTTTCCACACCGTCGGGGGTCGGTTCCAGTAAGGTGAAATCAATAGCGACAGTCTCATTAGGCTGTGAAGCCAATAAGTGGCCCATGAATGCATGCGCGACAGGTTGATTGTCCTTTGCATGCTGACATCTCTCGCAAGCCTGGCACCATTGAGCTACCTCACGGGACATACCTGGCCAATAGCACCTGGAACGCAACAGGGCCAGAGTCCTCTCTATCCCTTGGTGTCCATGCTCCTGATGGACTTGTGTTAGGGCATCTTGGACAAGAGCTCTGGGCAGAAGGAGTTGATACACAGCCCCACCACCGTCAGGACGAAACACCTGCCAATACAGCAGCCCCTCTAACTCAACCAAGCGGTCCCACTGGGCCAGCACTAAAAGGGCAGCCGAAGAGAGGGCTTGTCGCTCTACACGAGTGGGCTGTCGATTCTGTTGCCAGAAGGTCAGGATCTCTTGAAGGGTGGGGTCAGACTGCTGAAGCTCCCGGAGGTCAGCAGGGGCAACATGAGGAAGAACAGTTACTACAGCCTGGGTTGCCCGTGCAGCTACTCCTTCTAACCCTTGCTGTAACTGCTGAGGCAAGCACATGCCCAAGGGCCCTAGTGCCATGTCCTGCATGGAGGTGCCAGGCTGACGAGACAAAGCGTCAGCGTTTTTGTTGCACTTACCTGAGCGGTACTTCAACTCAAAATCAAAGGAGGCCAACTGGGCGGCCCAGCGCTGTTCAACAGCTCCCAGTTTGGCTGATGAGAGATGACTCAGGGGATTGTTGTCAGTATAGACCACACATTTGTGGCCTAGGAGGTACTCCCTGAACCTCTCAGTCATTGCCCACTTAAGGCCCAGCAACTCAAGCTTCATAGAGCTGTAGTTGGACATATTACGCTCAGTCGGACTCAGCCCTCGACTGGCGTAGGCGATAGGCCGCACCTTCCCTTCCTGCTCCTGGGAGAGCACTGCCCCCAATCCAGCATGACTTGCATCAAAATGAATGGGAGGGAGAAGTCAGCGTAGGCAAGTACCGGGGCCGTGGTGAGCTTGGCTTTTAGAGCCTCAAAGCTCTCCTGACATTCTGGAGTCCAGGGTCCAGCATTACTCTGGACGGGCCGTTTCCTGGACCGTTTACCAGTCAGTTCAGCAACTCTACGATGTAAGGGAGCAGCCAACTTGGCGAAACCCTCAACAAAACGTTGGTAGTAGCTGGCGAATCCAAGGAAGGAACGGAGTTCCGTAGCTGTGGATGGTGTAGGCCAGTTGGCTACTGCTTCGATTTTGCCGGGGTCCGTGGCAACTCCCTGATCGGAAATCACATGGCCCAGATAGTACACCTCCCGCTGGAAGAAACGGCAATTGCTCAGTTTAGCCTTGAGCCCCTCATTCTGCATTCTGCATTCCACGCCCAGCCTCTCTAGATGTTGGTGTACCGTGGATGAAAATATAACAATATCGTCCAGGTAAAGAAGGAGAGACTGGCATTGCTGGTCCCCAAAGACACGTTGCATCAACCGCTGGAAGGTGCTGGGGGCGTTGCAGAGCCCAAAAGGCATGCGATTCCACTCAAACAAACCGAAGGGCGTACAGAAAGCTGTTTTATGCCGATCACTCTCTGCAACAGGGACTTGATTGTACCCGCTGGCCAAGTCCATTGTGGAAAACCAGCGGGCCCCTGCCAAAGCATCGAGTGACTCTTCGATTCGTGGTAGCGGAAAAGCATCCCTTCGGGTCTTTAGATTGAGTTGACGATAGTCAACGCATAGACGAATGCTGCCATCCTTCTTCCGGACTAAGACAATGGGTGAAGCATATGGGCTGGAGCTCTCTCTGATAATTTGTGCTTCCAAGAGCTGGTGGATATGCTCCTTAACCAACTCGTATTCCGATGGGGGAATACGGCGGTACCGCTGCCGGACCGGGACATCATCCATTAGGGGGATGTCATGCGTGATCAGGTTGGTACAACCCAAATCCTGATCATGTGCAGCAAACACAGAGGCATACTTTCTAAACAATGACCGCACCTTCATCTGCTCCTCAGGGGACAGGGAGGATAGGTTGATTTCTGCAAATGGGTCCGCAGCTGGGGCAGCAGCAATTTGTGAGGAGACACTCGCAGCGACTGGGCGAACCTCTGTCACCCCTGCTGGAAGGCTCGCCACAGTGACATCGTCCAGTGTCCCCACTAGGGTACGAGGATAAAGCAGCACGTCATTGTCACCTACGTTGGCAATCGGGACATAAGCAGTACCCCTGACCACCCGAACCAAGGCTGGTGCTGCCAACAACCCTGCTGGCAGACCAGCCTCGAGAGGTTTAAACAACGCTGTGGTACCAGAGTACTGATCAGAGCAGGTAGCAGCAACAATCTTCATAGCACCCCCTGGAACCCGAACTGCCCTCCTTCCCTGCACCTTGACCTTACCTGGCTGCCTTGGGGAAGGCCGCCGGTCTACAGCATGACATTTTTGGAGGGCATCTACCAACTGGGCAGGGGATGCTACCACTGGATCGGTGTTGAACAACGCCGACCCAAATTGTCCAAATAAGTCCTGGTAGCACTTCCGGAGAATGTTCATCCCCAATACTCCCGGGATCAGTGGGGAACTATTTCCTGGGGGGTCCCGAACAACCAGAACCGCACAATGGGGCATCACTTTACCACAGAGCTCAACTGTCAACTCTAAGTAGCCAAGGTAGGGGATCTCAAGGCCATTGGCAGCTCTAAGTTGTAGCCAATTACAAGCCTTTAAGCGTTCCTCGCCCCAGGGCTCAAAATGCTGATGAAAGAATCCTTCGGTCACGGTAGACACCATCGATCCCGTATCAATTAGACACGGCACAATCGTTCCAGCCATGTTCACCTCAATATGTGGGCACGACGCAATCAACTTGGGTGCGTCCGCCAAACCCTGGAAGACACTAGTTGAGCCTGTGGATGCCCCATCCGAGCTTTGGCTCTGCCGCACGGAGGGCGCTAGTTTTCCGACCGGGGACCAAAGCTGCTCTGTGCAGGCCGGGTTTCCCGTCTAGGGACGCGAGGCCCATCACAGTTCCGGGCAATATGGCCAGGCTGCTGGCAACGATCACACACAATGGGGCCCCGACGCGGTGAGCGACTACGCTGCTGGCCTGCCCGCTCAGCCTGTAACAAGG
>JAVJIX010000092.1:3980000-4096572 GCA_036785185.1 Paratrypauchen microcephalus
TTTTTATAATATTTTTAAACTTTTATGTCTTATCTGTGTAAATATGTAACTGTGTTTTGTGTTTGCTGCTGCCTCTTGGCCAGGACTCCCTTGAAAAAGAGGTTCTTAATCTCAATGGGATATTTCCTGGTTAAATAAAGGTCAATAAATAAATAAATAAATAGACCGGGTTTAGACCTGGTTTAGTCCTGGTTTACCACTTTCGATTTCTGAAGTGATGAAGTCTTTGAATTTTACATGAAGATTTTTGGGAATCAAAATTCTAAAATAAAACACAGAAAGAAGCATTTTTGATTTTCAAAGTTCAAAGTCAGCTTTATTGTCAATTCTGCCATATGTGTTCTCTCTGGCCAAGTAGTGCAAAAAAGACAGTGTACAAAATAAAATATAAAGACAAAAACTATCTAAGACAAAATCTAAAAGTAGTGCAAAGAATATATAAATACCTATTTACATTTCTTAGCAGCAGTTTTTAAACTGTCTAGAGTGATATGTTTTTTTATGGAATACAGGTCATGTCAATATAGGGGGGGACGCTCTGCGGGTGTTAAAAATGTCCAGGAGGGAGGGGAGAGAGACACCAGCGATCCTCCCAGCTGCATTCACTATGCGCTGCAGGGCTTTCCTGTTCTGTTCAGTGCAGCTCCCATACCACACAGTGATGCAGCTGGTCAGAACGCTCTCAATGGTGCCTCATTAGAAGGTGGTCATGATGTGATCTGCAGTAGCGCTCCTTCTTGCACTGGGGGTGCCTCAGTCGGCTGCTGAAGGAGCTGCTCAGCTCCTCTACAGTCCGGTGCAGAGGGTGAGAGGTGTCGTCCATGATGGACGTGAGTTTGGCCAGTACCCTCCTCTCAGCCACCTCCTCTACAGAGTCCAGAGGACAGCCCAGGACAGAGCTGGCCCTCCTGACCAGCTTATTAAGTCTCTTCCTGTCCCGCTCTGTGCTGCTCGGGGCCCAGCAGACGACAGCGTAGAGGAGAGCAGAGGCCACCACAGAGTCATAAAAAGTCTTGAGCAGAGGCCTGCACACTCCAAAGGACCTCAGTCTCCTCAGGAGGTGGAGGCGACTTTGGCCCTTCTTGTACAGGGCGTCGGTGTTGTGGGACCAGTCCAGTTTATTGTTGAGGTGAACACCCAGGTACTTGAAACTGTCCACAGTCTCTATGTCCTGCCCCTGGATGTTCACCGGTGAGTGAGGTAGTGGTCTCCTCCTGAAGTCCATCACCAGCTCCTTTGTCTTACTGGTGTTCAGGCTCAGGTGGTTTCGCCCACACCAGTCCACAAAGTCACTGATGACCGAGCGGTACTCCAGCTCGTTCCCCTCAGACACACAGCCCACAATGGCCGAGTCGTCAGAGAATTTCTGGAGATGGCAGCTGTCCGTGTTGTATGTGAAGTCCGAGGTGTAGATGGTGAAGAGGAAGGGTGAGAGGACAGTACCCTGGGGGACCCCAGTGCTGCAGACTACCACCTCTGACTCACAGCCGCGCTGCCACACGTACTGTGGACGGTCAGTGAGGTAGTCGATGGTCCAGGCAGCGAGATGTCCATCCACTCCCGCGTCCTCCAGCTTCCCCCGCAGCAGCGCCGGCCTGATGGTGTTGAAGGCGCTGGAGAAGTCAAAGAACATGACTCTCAAAGCACTCCCGGTGGTCTCTAGGTGGGTGAGCACCCGCTGCAGCAAGTAGATGACGGCGTCCTCTACTCCTACGTTTGGCTTGTAGGCAAACTGCAGCGGGTCCAGGGTGGGGCTCACCACAGAGCGGAGGTGGCTGAGGATCACCCTCTCCATGGTCTTCATGAGGAGGTCTTCCACAGGACGGGGACCTTCTCCAGGCTGAGGCTCAGATTGAACATGTAGCAGAGAAACTCACAGAGCTGGTCTGCACAGGTTCTCAGCAGCCTGTGGCAGATACCGTCAGGTCCTGCGGATTTCCTCTGGTTGAGTCGCCTAAGTTCCCTCCTCACCTCGTCTGGTGTGATGGAGAGGGGGGAGTGAGGGGGGACTGGGGTGGACTGCAGGGGGTAGTGGCAGGGGGTGGAGGGGGGCTGGTGCTGGATTGGGTCCGTGTGAAGGGGGAGGGGGATGTGGCTACTGGCCCGGGGAGGTGTGAAGAAGAGGGAGAGGTCGGCAGAGGGGCAGAGGGGGTGGGGGGGCGAGTCAAACCTGTTGAAGTAACAGTTCAATTCGTCCGCCCAACGCTGATCACCATCAGCTGTCCCTCTGCCACTCTGTCCAAAACCAGACATGTTCCTCAGTCCTCTCCACATGCCCCGTACATTGTTCTGGGCCAGCTGCTCCTACATCTTCCTCCCATAGTCCTTTTTGGCCCGTCAGATCCTCCACTGGAGCTCCCGCTGGACCCTCTTTTGCTCCTCTCTGTCCCCCGAGTTGAAAGCCCTTTTCTTCTGGTTCAGGAGGGCTTTAAGCTCAGGGGTGACCCAGGGGTGGTTGTTGGAGAAACACCGTACTCTCCTGGTTCGTACAGTGTTCTCCACACAGAAGTTGATGTAGTCCGTGATCCAATGGGTCAGGCCATTGATGTCGTTTCCATAAGAGTCAGTGAAAATGTCCCAGTCAGTGTTCTGGAAACAGTCCCTCAGACTCTCACAGGCCTCCTGAGTCCAAAGCTTCACAGACCGCTTCTGCACAGGTCCTCTTCTCACCCTGGGTGTGTATTCAGGGAGCAGGTAAACCAGACAGTGATCCGAGCGTCCAAGCGGGGGGAGGGGGGCGGAGGTGTAAGCGTCTTTGACATTTGCATAAAAAAGGTCCAGAGTCTTATTGTCTCTCGTGGGGCACGTGACGTATTGCATGAATGTAGGAAGAGTAGTGGATAGGGAAGTGTGATTAAAGTCCCCGGTGATTAGAACGAGAGCACGCAAGTGGTCCGTCTGCAATCTCGTCACTACGGTATGGAGCTGCTCGCATGCTGCCACTCCATCCGCCGATGGAGGTATATAAACACAAAGTACGACTGGTATGACATGTGAATATTCTTGTGGCAAATAGAAAGGCCGCATACCCAGCGCAAGAAGTTCGATGTCCCGGGAGCACAGCTAATCTTTCACATTTGCGTTCCCGGGATGACACCAGCGTTCATTAATAAAAACAAGCAGACCTCCTTTTGTTTTTCCACTTCCCAACACCGTCCAGTCCGCGCGCTTTATAGTAAATCCATTCAGGGAAATTATATTGTCCGGTATATTCCCATTCAACCACGTCTCTGTGAAACATATGATGCTGCAGCTCCGATATTCCCTCCGCTGCCGAGTCAGCGCAATCAGCTCCTACGTCTTGTTGTGGATGGACCGCACATTCCCCGTGATTACCGCAGGTAGATACGGTAAACCTGGTCCCCGTTTCTTTCATCCACCTCTGCATCCTCTTCTCTTCCTTCCCTGTATCTCCGCTGGTACTTCAGGTTTCCCGGTGCAGAGTAGAGAAGGCCCCTGTAGACTGAGCAGCTGATCGCGCGCATATGTGATACGCTCCGTGGTTGAGTGCGATAGTCCCTTGCACATTTCCTTGTACGGATTTACAAAGTGCAGAAAAACACTACAGCTGACGATAAAACTGTAGTAAGAGTAGGCTTCCCAGGTGCACAATTGCACCGGGTTTTACCTAATCTAAAGAAAAAACGAGGAAAACGTCTATGTACAGACAAAAAGAGGAAAAAAAGGGTAAGGTAGGGTTGGAGCTCTGTAACAGGCAGCTGGCCTCACCAGCGCCATCTTTACTATATTATAGATAATGACGCGTGTATTGTAGCGAGGGACCAGTATAACATAAATGGGGGGCGGCAAAAATGAATATTGTTAAAATGCAAAATGATACTGTAGTACAGTGAGCTGAGTAATGGTAACGCAGTGTGTCGCCATGGTAACGCAGTGTGTCACCATGGTAACTTCCAATGGAACCCATGGTCATGTGACTCATCAAAAAGTTCAAAGAAGGCTTTGAACTTCAAAGAAGGCTTTGAACTTCAAAGAACGTTCGATCATCAAAGCCCTGAGAGTTTATGAGTTCAGGTTCTTGACTCAAACTGAACACAACATTTTCACTGCTGAAGAGATCAGAAGCTTACTGAGATCCAGAGACAGAGATCCAGACTTGTCTAACATAGAAAGCAGCAGTTCACGAGCTCCCCTCAACGTTTTCATTTTTTCAAATTACCAAGCTAACTGAAGCTTCAGCTACCTGTTTTACTAAGATACACGCGGTAAGTGGTCAGTATTGCCATGAATTCAAGACAAATGCAGAAAAACACACTGCACTGGTCGCTCAGGGTTTCAGCATGTTTTGGTTGGTAATGTTTCTACACAGGTTTGAATGAAATACGTGTGGGTACTTCAAAATAACGTGTCATGTGAGTACTGTTTTACTCAAGTAAGAGTGAAAAGCATTTGAAAACTAGTCGCCAAGTAAAAGTAATTATAGTGCAATTGGACTGCTGCCCCCATAACCCAGGAAAAGCGGAAGAAGATGGATCGATGGATGTCTGGACATGACATCTGACGTGCAATTTGTAGCTTTGACGGACAAAATACTTAAAAACACACAAAATGTGGGGCATTCAAAGGACAGATTGTAGACAGCTCAATTGAAAACACTATAATACAGTTATGTGTGTGGTTATGTCACTTAATGATGCAAAGTTAACAAGTATTTGTGTGTTTTTACAGATCCACAACAGGAAAATGAAATCAAAGGATAAGGTGCTGGTTGAAGTGGCCGCCCAAACAGAAGACATGTTGGACGGTCGAATCAGTATGGACCCTGATGTCAACATCTGCCTTAAAGGTTTCTTACAGGTACAGAAGGTTGATAAACGCAAAATCAGGGCCATGAGGGATTATATTCTGACTCCTCATCCTGCCGAGACATTGAAAAAAATACTCCAGGATGTAGAAATGAAGGCGGCTGAAGTAAAAAGTTCTCTGGACAAAAATGGGCCACCATCACCAGCACAGAGCACCTGTACGCACGAAAACCCAGAGAACAGTCAACCTAGAGGGAGCCAGTACCAACAGGCACCTGGACCTTCTCACCAAATGGCAGATCCTCAAAGGTCGCGTGGAAGGGTCAAATTACCAAGTCTTTGGCCAGTTATGGTCAATGGGACAAGAATGTTCCAGATGGTGGAACCAGTAACATCCACTGGTAATACAGCCCAAACAGCAGGGAGCAGTGTCACTTTAGGCCCAGGAAATGACACCTCTGATGTCAGAGGACCATATATAAAGAAACCCCCTAATGCGTTCATGCTCTATAAGGCTGAGCAGAGGGAGATTATTATGAGGGAGCTTAATATAAGAAATTCGGCAGAAGTTAACAAAATTGCCGGGGAGAGATGGAGAATGCTCTCGGATGAAGAACGAGCCCCATATTACCAACGGGCGGAAGTGGCCAAGAGGGAGCACCAGACCAAGTACCCAGCGTGGTCTGCAAGTGATAATTTTGGACAGAAGAAAAGGAAAAGGAAAAACAACAAAAGAGCTCCTCCAGCCTCCCCCCAACCTGAAGCTCCTGAAGCTCCTGAAGCTCCTGTAGGTCCTGTTCAGCCTCCATTCACCCGCCCTGCTGTGACGGCACCACATGGCTTCAATTTACCAGCCCCTCAAATACTTGGAAATGCCAACCAAGTGAACGGTCCCACAGCTCCTCTTCAGACCATGCAGTACCACCCACAGATGATGTTATGGCCGACCAGCCAGCCATTACATGCTAACCACTCTGCGAGCCTGGTCCAGCCACCAATCAGATACCCACAGCAACAGCTGTGGCACCCACAGCAACTGAGCCACGGGCACCCACAGCAACTGAGTCATCTGATGTGTTGTGTCACACACACACACACACATACACACACATACACACACACACACACACACACACATACACAATTCTGTTCAAATTAAACTCTCAGTCAGGGGCTGCTCGGTTTTCACCTAAAAAGAAAAAATCTATACACATTGTTCCAGACGCACTGGCTCATTATATATTTTACTTTAATTAAGTCTGTTTGTTTGTTCGTCTGTTTGTTTGTCTGGTCGTCTGTTTGTTTGTTCGTCTCTTTGTTTGTTCGTCTCTTTGTTTGTCCGTCTGTTTGTTTGTCCGTCTGTTTGTTTGTCCGTCTGTTTGTTTGTCCATCTGTGTTTTTCCATCTGTTTGTTTGTTCATCTGTTTGCTTGTCCGTCTGTCTGTTTTTCCATCTGTTTGTTTGTTCGTCTGTTTGTCTGGTCGTCTGTTTGTTTGTTCGTCTCTTTGTTTGTCCGTCTCTTTGTTTGTCCGTCTGTTTGTTTGTTCGTCTGTTTGTTTGTTCGTCTGTTTGTTTGTTCGTCTCTTTGTTTGTCCGTCTGTCTGTTTGCTCGTTTGTCTGTTTGTCCGTCTGGTTGTTTGTCCATGTGTCTGTTTGTCCGTCTGTTCATTTGTTCGTCTGTTTTTTTTGTTTTTTTTTTCTTCCTCTGGCAGCACGGTGGCTGAGTGGCTAGCACTCATGCTTCACAGCAAGAAGGTTCGGGTCGCCCGAGCCTTTCTGTGTGGAGTTTGCATGTTCTCCCCGTGTGTGGGTGGGTTTCCTCCGGGCACTCCGGTTTCCCCCATCAACCCAAACATGTGCCATAGGTAAAATTGTCCAGCTGAGGTCCTGACCAAACCTAAATAACAAAATCATGGGGATGGTCCCCAGGTCAAATGTGGAAACAACTTCTTCTGTGTGAGATCAATAAAAGTCAATCTTCTAATCCTTAACCACTGTAAGGCGCTTTGTGTTACATTTTTGTATGAAAAATGTAAGACATTTTTGTATAAATATTGTTTGATTGATTGATTGAAGTCATGTTTGCACTACTGTTCTGATGCTGCTCATCTGAACCTTTTTGTTATTTGGATTGTTTATTATTTATTGTTTATTATTTTTACTGTATTATAGCTATGTTTTAGTTATTATTATTATTTAGTGTCTATATTCTAATTATTACTATTACTTAGTGTTTTATGTTCGCACCTTATCACCGAGACAAGTTCCTAGTTTTGTGAATTGTGTTCACTTGACAATGACAATAAAAGTCTTTCTGATTCTGATATTTCTATATTCTATATTTCCATGGGGGGTATTGTTGCTCTTACAGCCCAGCACCTCTAGGATCACTGCTGCTCAAGTGTTTATCGGCTCATTGGTTTCAGTGATGTTGTGGTAGGGATCGCTCTCAGTGCTGCATTCACATCTTCTAGGAGACTTTCAGATGGTACTTCACTTAGCCTCTGTAACTGGTGTTGGGGTTTCCTTGTGTTCATTCGGACCATGAGACTCTAGTTGTGATAGCAGTTGTCGTTTGTGGATGTTGGAACACTGAGCTCCCCACTCGGAGGAGATGAGGGTCCCTCCACAGGCTCCAGTGGCTGTACTTTCCAGACTGAAGAGACACCTGCGCACAAACACAAATACAAAATATAGCTGCAAGCAGCAATGTGGGGCCAAGCACCAAAGGTGCATGTAGGCCTCAGCATGTAGGCCGCATGCAGGGTCTGACAGGGTCTAACAGAGTCTGACAGTGTCTAACAGGGTAGTTAGACCCTGTCAGACTCAGAAACAGGGTTTAACAGGGTCTAACAAGGTTTAACAGGGTCTGACAGGGTCTAACAGAGTCTGACACGGTCTAACAAGGTCTGACAGGGTCTAACAGTGTCTGACAGGGTCTAACAGAGTCTGACAGGGTCTAACAAGGTCTGACAGGGTCTAACAGGGTCTGACAGGGTCTAACAGAGTCTGACAGGGTCTAACAGAGTCTGATAGGGTCTAACAGCGTCTGACAGGGTCTAACAGAATCTGACAGGGTCTAACAGGGTCTGACAGGGTCTAACAGAGTCTGACAGGGTCTAACAGGGTAGTTAGACCCTGTCAGACTCAGAAACAGGGTTTAACAGGGTCTAACAAGGTTTGACAGGGTCTAACAGAGTCTGACAGGATCTAACAGAGTCTGACAGGGTCTAACAGAGTCTGACAGGGTCTAACAGGGTCTGACAGGGTCTAACAGAATCTGACCCTGACAGGGTCTAACAGAGTCTGACAGGGTCTAACAGAGTCTAACAGGGTTTAACAGGGTCTAACAAGGTTTAACAGATCAAAGACACATCAAAGACAGATCGGTTGCGCTGGGCGCTGGACCGCAGCAGCAGCATCCGTAGCATCATTCGGCTCAGCTCCCGCCGCCACGGCTATTCCTATAGGGTGCCTAGCACCTTTGGTGCTTGGCCCCCTAATAATCCTGAGACCAGAACATCAAAGGAAAGATCAAAGGGTTACTAGGCAACTTGCCTAGGCAACGCAAAGCAATTCCTATAGGGTGCCTAGCACCTTTGGTGCTTGGCCCCCTAATAATAAGAATAATAATAATCCTGAGACCAGAACATCATATATATATATATATATATATATATATATATATATATATATATATATATATATATATATATATATATATATATATATATATATATGTGCTCCTCACCTTCCATGGTGGTTGGTCTCTCTCATCCAGCTCGGGTCCTCTACCAGAGGCCTGGGAGCTTGAGAGTTCTGCAGTATCTTTGCTGTTCCTAGTACTGCACTTTTCTGGACTGAGATGTCTGATGTTTTTCCTGGGATCTGTTGTAGCCACTCCTCCAGTTTGGGGGTTACAGCCCTGAGTGCTCCGATCACCACAGGCACAGTGGTGCCTGAAGTGATGATGCCTTCACCTTCCAGGCCTTCTCCAGCTCTTCCTTGAGCCCCTGGTATTTCTCTAGTTTCTCGTGTTCCTTTTTCCTGATGTTACCATCGCTTGGTATTGCAATGTCCACCACCATGGCTCTGTTCTGTTGCTTATCCACCACCACCATGTCTGGAGGTCCATCACCATTCTGTCAGTCTGTATCTGGAAGTCCCACAGGATCTTGGCTCGGTCATTCTCCGCAACCTTCAGAGGTGTTTCCCACCTTGACCTCGGGGTCTCCAGCCCGTACTCTGCACACATGTTTCTGTACACTATGCCCGCCACTTGGTTGTGTTGCTCCATGTATGCTTTCCCTGCCAGCATCTTACACCCTGCAGTTATCAGGAGTCTCAGTCTCAGAGTCTCAGGAGCCTCTTTGCACAGCCTACACCTTGGGTCTTGTCTGGTGTGGTCGATCTGGGCCTCTATTGCTCGGGAAGCCAGGATGAGGGCCTCTGTGCTGTCCTTCAGACCAGCCCTCTCCAGCCATTGGTAGGATTTCTTGATATCAGCCACTTGAGTTATGTTTCGGTGTAGGGGCTTGTTCTGCCATGATGGTCCCTCCAGCACCTCTTCCTCTGCACTCCACTATCTGAGGCATTTCTTGAATACATCATCTGTTGGGGCCTTGTCCTTGATGTACTGGATTTTGGATGTTTCATCCCGGACAGTGGTTCCCACACTCACTAGTCCTCGGCCTCCTTCCTTCCGGCTCGTGTACAGCCTCAGGGTGCTGGATTTGGGATGGAACCCTCCATGCATGGTCAGGAGCTTTCGTGTCTTAACGTCTGTGGTCTGTATCTCCTCCTTTGTAACTGTCCTCAATGTTATTGTTCCCTCTGGGAGTGAGACCCCCTCTGTGTGGACTACCTTCCCTCTTTGTCACCATCCTACTACATTTCTCAAGCCCGAATGACATTCCAATGTCTGTGCTGTAGATCCTGGTGGTGTGGATCAGTGAGTCGATGTCTCGCTCACTCTTAGCGTACAGCTTGATGTCATCCATGTAGAGGAGGTGACTGATGGTGGCCCCGTTTCTGAGTTGTATCCGTAGCCAGTGCTTTCGATGACTTGGCTGAGGGGGTTCAGACCTATGCAGAACAGCAGTGGGGACAGTGCGTCTGCTTGGTATATGCCACATTTGATGGACACTTGCACAAGTGGCTTGCCATTGGCTTCAAGGGTGGTTTTCCACAACCGCATCGAGTTTGCAATGAATGCCCTTAGAGTCTTATTGATATTGTACAGCTCCAAGCATTCAGTGATCCATGTGTGTGGCATTGAGTCATAGGCTTTCTTGTAATCAATCCAGGCAGTGCAGGAGTTGGTGTTTGGCTCCCCTGGAGTTTTTGCCGATGCCCTTCTGTGCTATGCTCATGTATTGATCCATGTGCCCACTTATCTTAGCCGCCATGATGCCTGACATGAGTTTCCACGGCGTGGAGAGACAGGTTATTGGCCGATAGTTGGATGGATCCTTCAGGATCAGGATTGTACGCCCTTGGGTTAGCCCAGTGCTTCTCAATTATTTTCTGTGACGCCCCCCCTAGGAAGAAGAAAAAATTTCACGCCCCCCTTCCTGCACGCGACTATAAATAGTATTATTTGTCTAGAAAATTGTTATTAGAACACCATTGTATCCTTTTATTAACATTATAAACAAACTTACAGAAAGAAACTTACAACAAAGACTGCACTGAGGACTCAAATATTAATGTGTTTTTAATGCAGCTTTGCGCACATTTGTTTACGTTTTACAGAAATGAAACTTAAAACCACCTCATTTGCATAAGCTAAAAGCACTGATGTGCCAGTGCTTTTAGCTTGTGCCACTGATGCGTCAGCTTCTGTCGGACTAAAGGACACGACTCAGTGGAATATACGTGCTTTTTCTGTGACAGAGGATGTTCTGTTAATGGTGAGACTGTGCGTAAATCGCATGTGAGAACGCCACTGCCAACTACTGTTGTTGATGTGCAATTACACTTAGTTCTAGTACCGTACAGCAAAAAAACATGTTTCCCAGGGTCATACGAGCCCCCCCTGGCATCACGCCACGCCCCCCCAGGGGGGCCCGCCCCACTATTTGAGAAGCACTGGGTTAGCCATTCAGGGTGAGTCCCATCCCTTAGCAGCTGGTTCATTTGTGCTGCCAGGCGCTCATGGAGAGCAGTGAGCTTCTTTAGCCAGTACGCGTGGATCATGTCAGGGCCCGGTGCTGTCCAACTTTTCATGCCTGAGACTCTTTCCTGAATGTCTGCCACTGTGATGGTGACTGGATCTTGTTCAGGGAGGTTGCTGTGGTCCCTGCCCTCAGAGCCACTAGCCACTGTGCATCGGTGTTATGTGATGCCTCCCTTTCCCATATGCCTTTCCAGTACCTTTCAGTCTCCAGCCTTGGTGAGTCTGCTCTGGTGTTATCCCCCTGCCATTGAGCGTACACTTTCCCAGGTTGTGTTGCGAACAACCGGTTTATTCGTTTGGCCTCGTTATCTCGAGTATACCTCTTTAGGCGGCTGGCTAAGGCTTGTATCCTTTGCTTGGCAGTTTTGAGTGCTTCAGGTATGGGCATCTGGCTGTACCTCTTGGGCTTTTTCATTGCACCTTTCTGGGCCTCTGACAGTTGGCTCACTTCTCTCCGCACCTGCTTGATTTTAGCCTCTAACCGTCTTTTCCATGGTGGGTATTGTCTCTCATGGCTCCCATGGTTGCTCTTATAGCCCAGCACCTCTAGGATCGCTGCTGCTGAAGTGTATATCAGCTCATTGGTTTCAGTGATGGTTGTGGTAGGGATCGCTCTTAGTGCTGCATTCACATGTTCTAGGAGACTTTCAGATGGTACTTCACTTAGCCTCTGTAACTGGCATCGGGGTTGCCTTGTGTTCATTCGGGCCATGATCTTATCTTTCAGGTCAGACACTGCCTCGCTCAGCGTGATACTTATTGGGGCTTCGTACCCAATCTTTGGTTGGGGAGTTGGTGTTAACTCCCCTCTGACCTGGGGTCTTGGCTCCTCCTTGCTGTACCATTTGTGTTGTACCTCGTCAATCTCAAGTTGTGATAGCAGTTGCCGTTTGTGGATGTTGGAACACTGAGGTACTAGTTCATGTAACCCCTCTGCCTAGGGTTACTGGAGAAGTAGCATTCCAACAGAGCCTTTTTCTCACATCTCGCCCACTTCTGCCTTGTTCCAGTAGCCCATTTTTCATCAAGGTGCTCTGGTTCCCCAGCACCTGACGCAGACCTTGCTTGGTCAATACAGTGGTACCTCACCTTACGAAATTAATTTGTTCCAGAAGTGGTTTTGTAACGTGAATGTTTCGTAAGTTGAGTAGCTATTTCAATGGAAAAAGCCTGATTTGTTCCAAGGCCCCGTTCCAAGTTTTTTTTTAATAGCGTAACTTTTTTTTATAGTGTGTACAGCACTGTGTTCTGCGTTCTGATTGGGTAGGGTGACCATTCGTCCGGATTTGGTCCGGACAGTCCGATTTTAGAGCTGTCTGTCCGGCCGTCTGTCACGTGTCCTCCTTTTTTACATTTTGTCCTCCTTTCAGACCCTCATCGCCCACCGTTGCATAAATCGTCATAAATCCCCACCCATTATTTACACTTGCTAGTAGCAAGTATTCTTATTATTTTTTAACATATCCTACATGAGATCTATGGTTATGCGGTGGCACAGAGTGAGACACAGAAACATCAACGCGTGCAGCATGACACGATATTGGTTAAATACACGGAAGCAGCTCGAAGCACAAAGCGCGAGTACAGAGAGGAGACAAGAAGAGCGCTATAATGAGCGCTACGAGAAAGCTATAATGTTTGCCGAGTATGTCTGTGGTCTGGAAATACTATAAAGTTGATGACAACAACATTGACATAGCAAACGGTGGGATATGTAAACTTGGGATTGTGAGGGGTGGAAAGGAAAGGGCGACATTTAACACAACAAACCGATACGGCACCTCAAAAACAAACACCCGACACAATACAGCGAGTTACAGGCAACCCAGCCAAAGACGAGTCAGCTCACGCTGCAGGAGAGTTTGAAAAGGAGACAAAAAAATGCCCCTTGACAGTGCGAAGGCCCAGGAGAACACAGCAGGAGCACAAATGATCGCAATGAGTGACTTACCATTCACCTTTGTAGAGAACCCTGGATTTCTTATGCTTATGGAGCACGTTGGAGCTCGTTAATAATAATAATAAGCCCCGCGCTGGGTCATGCTGCGCTATCACACACGTGTCTGCGCGCAGTCTTCTCCCCCCACACTTCACTATTAATACATTTTGTTGAAAATCTATGAAAGTTTCAGTGTTTAAACGAGAGACAAATGTGAGAAAAGTTTAAATCCAGTCTGAGAAAAGCGTATAATGTGTGTGGCTGAGCGCACATTATTTGAATTTTTGATATTTCGCGTTTCGTAACTTGAATTTTCTTTCGTATCTAGAGACCAAAATTTAACGTGAAGGCATTTCGTAACTTGGAATTTTCGTTTGTTGGGTCTTTCGTATATATATATATATATATATATATATATATATATATATATATATATATATATATATATATATATATATATATATATATATATATATATATATATATATATATATATATATATATATATGAGAAAATAATGAGTCACATGAAGGATATGGTGTTAGAGGCTATCCATGGGTTTCTGAATGATAAAAATACTGCAGTTTCCATAGCAATTAACAATTCAAAGCGTAATAATCTTTAGAATGGGCAAAAGTCCTCAAAATGTCACATATAAGCAGGAAGCTGAAGAGAGAGATACTTTATTGATCCCAAAGGAAATTGTAAATATAACAGAAGAGCAGATGTGTTATGTCGTAGTTACCTGCCAGGGCTCTGCTCAGCACCGGGGGATAGGTGGGCCGGCCACAGCCCCACGCTACAACACACAAAGGATCTTCAGTGAGGTCTATTAAAGAAGCAGATCAATAAATAGTGATGTACACTTCATATCTATATTTGAAATAACCATTAAACATGTTCTAATATGATTGACTGAGATTCCGGAGTGTGACGGAGCGCCCGTAGTTTCCCCGTCAATCCCCGACCGGCGCCTCTTTCTCTGGCCCGAGCGCCTTAGCCGGCAGAGCACGGAGCTCCTCTATGTGGGTCCTGCTCGCTGTGAGCTCCTCTATGTGGGTGCTGCTCGCTGTGAGCTCTGACTTTGTGGGTGGGTCCCCGCAAAGCACCAGGACCCAACAGCATCCCTGGACGGGTAGTCCCCATCCCAAAGACCCCCACAGCATCCTGCCCTAATGACTATCGGCCCATAGCACTCACATCTGTCATCATGAAGTGCTTTGAACGAATCATTAAGAGACACATCTGTGAGTCCCTCCCCAACACCCTGGACCCCCTGCAGTTTGCATATAGAGCAAAGAGGTCTACAGACGACGCTATTGCTCTAGCAGTCCACACCTCTCTCAGTCATCTGGAGAGAGGAAACACATATGTGAGAATGCTCTTCATCGGCTACAGCTCGGCATTCAATACCATAATCCCCTCCAAACTGGTCTCTAAGCTCACCGCCCTGGGCCTGGGGACGTCCATCTGCTGCTGGATATGGGACTTCCTCACCAACAGGCCACAGGCGGTGAGGATCGGCAGCCACGTCTCCTCCACACGTGTCCTCAGCACTGGGGCACCCCAGGGCTGTGTTCTCAGCCCTCTCCTGTACTCCCTGTTCACCTACGACTGTACCGCCAGGCACAGCTCCAACATCATCCTCAAGTTTGCTGACGACACCACCATCCTAGGCCTCATCACCAACAACGATGAGAGCGCCTACAGAGACGAGGTGAAATCACTGACCAGCTGGTGTCAGGAAAATAACCTCTCTCTGAATGTCAGCAAAACTAAGGAAATGATGGTGGACTTCAGGAGACAGTGTGTAGACCAGCATCCCCCCATCTCCATCAACAACGCTGAGGTGGAGCAGGTCAGCTGTTTTAAGTTCCTTGGGGTCCACATCACTGAGGATCTGTCCTGGACAGTACATACAGACACTGTGGTTAAGAAAGCCCGACAAAGACTCTACTTCCTGAGGAAGTTAAGGAAGTTTGGTATGAACACCAGCATCCTCACAAACTTCTACAGGTGCACCATGGAGAGCCTGCTGACGGGCTGCATCACAGTGTGGTATGGGAACTGCACCGCTCAGAGCCGCAAAGCACTACAGAGGGTGGTGCGAGCGGCAGAGGACATCACTGGCAGCAGTCTCCCCTCCATCCAGGACATTTACCACATTTATGTGCAATCTGTGAAATACTCTACTTACACCTTATTTGACCTTTGATTTAATCCTACCTGCACCTTTGTACATTGTACCTTGTATTGTTATTACATTTTATTACATATTTTTATTATATTTACTTCTTCCCCTACACTTTTGCAACACTTTTGTACCATGTACTATTATTGCTGTTATTAGTACTTCTGACTATCTTAGCGAGTCAACGCTAAGATCTTGAATCTCTTGAATCTTGAATCTTGTGTAGGCGTCTTTTTTCTTATAAACAGACATGCCACCTTCGATTATATTTGAGAACGTTTCATCGACATTGTGGGCTTTGTCGGGGAGAAAACTTGGAAATATACAGCACTCCAGAGTCACACTGCAATTGATCGAACATTTATATAAATCTGGCAAACTGAACACATTCTGTACTGTACAGGAGACACGGGGTGGAGAATAGGGTCGCCAACCGTCCCTTGAAAAACAGAATTTTCCCGTATTTAGAAACAAAATTACGTGTCCCTTATTGAGCTGTCCCGTATTACCGTGTGAATCAAAATTTGTGTCTAAAACAGGAGTGCCCAAGCTGCTGCCCTTAGCAATAAACTTTTACCGGTGTGCGGAGCTTCGCACTGCAGCCTGTGCACTCGACTGGAGCAGCGGACACTACGCGCGCCGCCAGTGCGCGCAGCTCACGTCCTCCTTTTCACACTCTCACTCTTCCCTGCGTATAGCATACACAGGCTCCTCCTCAATGCGCTCTGATTAGAAGTGCAAGACGAAATGCAAAGCAAAAACTAATCTAAATTTATGTTACAGCGTCCGCACAGAGCAGGTCTACAGCACAGAGCAGGTCTACAGCACAGAGCAGGTGTACAGCACAGAGCAGGTCTACACACAGAGCAGGTCTACAGCACAGAGCAGGTGTACAGCACAGAGCAGGTCTACACACAGAGCAGGTCTACAGCACAGAGCAGGTGTACAGCACAGAGCAGGTGTACAGCACAGAGCAGGTCTACACACAGAGCAGATCTACAGCACAGAGCAGGTGTACAGCACAAAGCAGGTCTACAGCACAGAGCAGGTGTACAGCACAGAGCAGGTCTACAGCACAGAGCAGGTGTACAGCACAAAGCAGGTCTACAGCACAGAGCAGGTCTACACACAGAGCAGGTCTACGGCACAGAGCAGGTCTACGGCACAGAGCAGGTCTACGGCACAGAGCAGGTGTACGGCACAGAGCAGGTCTACGGCACAGAGCAGGTCTACGGCACAGAGCAGGTGTACGGCACAGAGCAGGTCTACGGCACAGAGCAGGTCTACGGCACAGAGCAGGTGTACGGCACAGAGCAGGTGTACAGCACAGAGCAGGTCTACACACAGAGCAGGTCTACAGCACAGAGCAGGTCTACACACAGAGCAGGTCTACACACAGAGCAGGTCTACAGCACAGAGCAGGTCTACAGCACAGAGCAGGTCTACACACAGAGCAGGTGTACAGCACAGAGCAGGTGTACAGCACAGAGCAGGTCTACACACAGAGCAGGTCTACAGCACAGAGCAGGTGTACAGCACAGAGCAGGTCTACACACAGAGCAGGTCTACGGCACAGAGCAGGTGTGCAGCACAGAGCAGATGTACAGCACAGAGCAGGTCTACAGCACAGAGCAGGTGTACAACACAAAGCAGGTGTACAGCACAAAGCAGGTCTACACACAGAGCAGGTCTACAGCACAGAGCAGGTGTACAGCACAAAGCAGGTCTACAGCACAGAGCAGGTCTACAGCACAGAGCAGGTCTACACACAGAGCAGGTCTACAGCACAGAGCAGGTGTACAGCACAAAGCAGGTCTACAGCACAGAGCAGGTCTACAGCACAGAGCAGGTGTACAGCACAAAGCAGGTCTACAGCACAGAGCAGGTCTACAGCACAGAGCAGGTCTACAGCACAGAGCAGGTGTACAGCACAGAGCAGGTCTACAGCACAAAGCAGGTCTACAGCACAGAGCAAGTGTACAGCACAGAGCAGGTGTACAGCACAGAGCAGGTCTACAGCACAGAGCAGGTGTACAGCACAGAGCAGGTGTACAGCACAGAGCAGGTCTACAGCACAGAGCAGGTCTACAGCACAGAGCAGGTGTACAGCACAGAGCAGGTGTACAGCACAGAGCAGGTCTACACACAGAGCAGATCTACAGCACAGAGCAGGTGTACAGCACAAAGCAGGTCTACAGCACAGAGCAGGTGTACAGCACAGAGCAGGTCTACAGCACAGAGCAGGTGTACAGCACAAAGCAGGTCTACAGCACAGAGCAGGTCTACACACAGAGCAGGTCTACGGCACAGAGCAGGTCTACGGCACAGAGCAGGTCTACGGCACAGAGCAGGTGTACGGCACAGAGCAGGTCTACAGCACAGAGCAGGTGTACGGCACAGAGCAGGTGTACGGCACAGAGCAGGTCTACGGCACAGAGCAGGTCTACGGCACAGAGCAGGTGTACGGCACAGAGCAGGTGTACGGCACAGAGCAGGTCTACACACAGAGCAGGTCTACAGCACAGAGCAGGTCTACACACAGAGCAGGTCTACACACAGAGCAGGTCTACAGCACAGAGCAGGTCTACAGCACAGAGCAGGTCTACACACAGAGCAGGTGTACAGCACAGAGCAGGTGTACAGCACAGAGCAGGTCTACACACAGAGCAGGTCTACAGCACAGAGCAGGTGTACAGCACAGAGCAGGTCTACACACAGAGCAGGTCTACGGCACAGAGCAGGTGTGCAGCACAGAGCAGATGTACAGCACAGAGCAGGTCTACACACAGAGCAGGTCTACAGCACAGAGCAGGTGTACAACACAAAGCAGGTGTACAGCACAAAGCAGGTCTACACACAGAGCAGGTCTACAGCACAGAGCAGGTGTACAGCACAAAGCAGGTCTACAGCACAGAGCAGGTCTACAGCACAGAGCAGGTCTACACACAGAGCAGGTCTATAGCACAGAGCAGGTGTACAGCACAAAGCAGGTCTACAGCACAGAGCAGGTCTACAGCACAGAGCAGGTGTACAGCACAAAGCAGGTCTACAGCACAGAGCAGGTGTACAGCACAGAGCAGGTCTACAGCACAGAGCAGGTGTACAGCACAGAGCAGGTCTACAGCACAAAGCAGGTCTACAGCACAGAGCAAGTGTACAGCACAGAGCAGGTGTACAGCACAGAGCAGGTCTACAGCACAGAGCAGGTGTACAGCACAGAGCAGGTGTACAGCACAGAGCAGGTCTACAGCACAGAGCAGGTCTACAGCACAGAGCAGGTGTACAGCACAAAGCAGGTCTACAGCACAGAGCAGGTCTACGGCACAAAGCAGGTCTACGGCACAGAGCAGGTCTACAGCACAGAGCAGGTCTACGGCACAGAGCAGGTCTAAAGCACAGAGCAGGTCTAAAGCACAGAGCAGGTCTAAAGCACAGAGCAGGTGTACAGCACAGAGCAGGTCTCCAGCACAGAGCAGATGTACTGTGACATGTGTTTGAAGTTTGCCTAATAAAAGTACACAAATGCATCTGTTTGTCACATGCGTTTGGTAAATGTGCAGAGGTAAATACCACTACAAAACCAGTAAGAGAATGTGACTCCAGGAGGAAGTTGGAAAAACAGGTTAAAAAAAAAATCAAAGAAGGGGTCCTCAAACTGTGGGTGAGGGTCCAAAAACGGGGCACAGAGTGTTTAAGTGCAGTGCAGTTTGCTTGGCTTATTTTAAGATTAAAATTAACATTCATCAGATAAAATGGAGATAGATTTAAGAAAACTTATTTATGTGAGTCTTTTCCCACATGAAGATCATTAAGTCCTGTTCCACCATGACTGATGATAATTTAGAAATGTGCTTGAGTCTGGCTGTCAGCAGCTACTGTCCGGACTACACATCCTGAGCTGATTCCATCCAGTGCAAGTCACATTCTGTGAGAAGGTCGCGCAGAGTGGGATCATCAAGAGGGAAAGGGAATTTTCCCCCCCAAAATGGGTGGTTGACATCTTAGTTTTTATTGGCTGGAATGACCCCAGAGCATCTCAGAGAATCTAGAGTTCAAAAAGACCCCCCTAGCTTTACAGTGACTTTCAGCTTTTTCCATTACTGCTCACTTTCATCCCTGTTTATATTAATTTATACAGTTTTAAGTTAAGCAGGACAGATATTTCTTTTATTCTGGTAATTTTGTTATTTTGTATTAAAAATTAATTGCTGATAATTATTTATTTCCCCTGTGTTCATATCACTCAGATATGCATCAAATTCAATTCAGGTTAGAGTCAAATAGTTAAAAAAATTGCTTCACCCATACAAAAAATGGCAAAAAAGATTCACTACACCACGAAGGGTGAAGGCAAACGGGCCGGTCCTGCCGATGAGGTGTCCCTTATTTATTTTTCAGGGAGTTGGCAACCCTAGTGGAGAATGATTGACGAATCGGCAAAGGTCTACAGCCCCTTAAAGGCCAATCAGGATGCAGAACACAATGCGCGTTGATACATTGTAAAAAAAATATTGGAATAAAGAAAAAAAAATCTGCGAAACAGCGAGGCCGCGAAAGGTGAACCACGATATAGCGAGGGACCAGTGTAATACAAATGGGGGGCGGCTAAAATTAATATTGTTAAAATGCAAAATGATACTGTAGTGTACTACAGTATCATGAGCTGAGTAACGGTAACGCAGTGTGTCGCCATGGTAACGCAGTGTGTCGCCATGGTAACGCAGTGTGTCGCCCATGGTCATGTGACTCATCAAAGTTCAAAGAAGGCTTTGAACTTCAAAGAAGGCTTTGAACTTCAAAGAACGTTCTTATCATCAAAGCCCTGAGAGTTTATGAGTTCAGGTTCTTGACTCAAACACATTTTCACTTCTGAAGAGATCAGAAGCTTACTGAGATCCAGAGACAGAGATCCAGACTTGTCTAACATAGAAAGCAGCAGTTCACGAGCTCCCCTCAACGTTTTCATTTTTTCAAATTACCAAGCTAACTGAAGCTTCAGCTACCTGTTTTACTAAGATACACGCGGTAAGTGGTCAGTATTGCCATGAATTCAAGACAAATGCAGAAAAACACACTGCACTGGTCCCTCAGGGTTTCAGCATGTTTTGGTTGGTAATGTTTCTACACAGGTTTGAATGAAATACGTGTGGGTACTTCAAAATAACGTGTCATGTGAGTACTGTTTTAAGAAAATACTCAAGTAAGAGTGAAAAGCATTTGAAAACTAGTCGCCAAGTAAAAGTAATTATAGTGCAATTGGACTGCTGCCCCCATAACCCAGGAAAAGCGGAAGAAGATGGATCGATGGATGTCTGGACATGACATCTGACGTGCAATTTGTAGCTTTGACGGACAAAATACTTAAAAACACACAAAATGTGGGGCATTCAAAGGACAGATTGTAGACAGCTCAATTGAAAACACCATAAAACAGTTATGTGTGTGGTTATGTCACTTAATGATGCAAAGTTAACAAGTATTTGTGTGTTTTTACAGATCCACAACAGGAAAATGAAATCAAAGGATAAGGTGCTGGTTGAAGTGGCCGCCCAAACAGAAGACATGTTGGACGGTCGAATCAGTATGGACCCTGATGTCAACATCTGCCTTAAAGGTTTCTTACAGGTACAGAAGGTTGATAAACGCAAAATCAGGGCCATGAGGGATTATATTCTGACTCCTCATCCTGCCGAGACATTGAAAAAAATACTCCAGGATGTAGAAATGAAGGCGGCTGAAGTAAAAAGTTCTCTGGACAAAAATGGGCCACCATCACCAGCAGAGAGCACCTGTACGCACGAAAACCCAGAGAACAGTCAACCTAGAGGGAGCCAGTACCAACAGGCACCTGGACCTTCTCACCAAATGGCAGATCCTCAAAGGTCGCGTGGAAGGGTCAAATTACCAAGTCTTTGGCCAGTTATGGTCAATGGGACAAGAATGTTCCAGATGGTGGAACCAGTAACATCCACTGGTAATACAGCCCAAACAGCAGGGGGCAGTGTCACTTTAGGCCCAGGAAATGACACCTCTGATGTCAGAGGACCATATATAAAGAAACCCCCTAATGCCTTCATGCTCTATAAGGCTGAGCAGAGGGAGATTATTATGAGGGAGCTTAATATAAGAAATTCGGCAGAAGTTAACAAAATTGCCGGGGAGAGATGGAGAATGCTCTCGGATGAAGAACGAGCCCCATATTACCAACGGGCGGAAGTGGCCAAGAGGGAGCACCAGACCAAGTACCCAGCGTGGTCTGCAAGTGATAATTTTGGACAGAAGAAAAGGAAAAGGAAAAACAACAAAAGAGCTCCTCCAGCCTCCCCCCAACCTGAAGCTCCTGAAGCTCCTGAAGCTCCTGTAGGTCCTGTTCAGCCTCCATTCACCCGCCCTGCTGTGACGGCACCACATGGCTTCAATTTACCAGCCCCGCAAATACTTGGAAATGCCAACCAAGTGAACGGTCCCACAGCTCCTCTTCAGACCATGCAGTACCACCCACAGATGATGTTATGGCCGACCAGCCAGCCATTACATGCTAACCACTCTGCGAGCCTGGTCCAGCCACCAATCAGATACCCACAGCAACAGCTGTGGCACCCACAGCAACTGAGCCACGGGCACCCACAGCAACTGAGTCATCTGATGTGTTGTGTCACACACACACACACACATACACACACATACACACACACAGAGACACACACACATACACAATTCTGTTCAAATTAAACTCTCAGTCAGGGGCTGCTCGGTTTTCACCTAAAAAGAAAAAATCTATACACATTGTTCCAGATGCACTGGCTCATTATATATTTCCATATTTCCCCCATCAACCCAAAACATGCCCCATAGGTACAATCGTCCAGCTGAGGCAGTCCTTCCTGACCAAGCCCAGCAACAGGCCCCAGCAGCACTGAAGGATGGGTCAAATGCAGAGAAGAAGAAGAAGAAGAAGAAGTGACTTTATTGATCTCACACTGGAGAAATTCTTCTCTGCATTTTAACCCATCCTATATATATATATTTACATATATTAGGAGCAGTGGGCAGCACACACATATTAGGGCGCCCGGGGACCATCTCCAGGATCTTCTTGCTTCGGTTTGGTCAGGACCTAAGCTGGAGTACCTATGGTGCATGTTTTGGGTTGATGGGGGAAACCGGAGTGCCCGGAGGAAACCCACCCAGACACGGGGAGAAACATGCAAACTCCACACAGAACACACACAGAAAGGCCCAGGCGACCCGGGGATCGAACCCGGAACCTTCTTGCTGTGAAGCAAGAGCGCTAACCACTCAGCTACCGTGCCGTGCCGCCAGAGGACAAATTTCCCTAAATCCGGTTTGCAAAACTCTGCTCATACTTCAAATACAACACATTCCTTCCCTCAAGCAACACAAAACAATAAGGTTAGATATGAAAAATATAAAAAGACCTGATAAAACAAGCAAGTTGCCTATTAAAGGCAAAAATCAGAATGAATCAGAATGATTAGTGCTTCAGTCACTCATATAAGATCTGATAAGATCTTTATTGATCTCACACAGGAGAAATTTAGTTGTCACAGTAGCTCCAGGTAGGGACAGTTTGAACAAGAAAGACAAGTGCATGCAGCAAGAATGGCATAAAGATAGGTAATAATAATAATAAAATAAGCAATAAGTCAAATAATAATAATAATAGTAAATATAGCTGCAAGCAGCAATGTGGGGCCAAGCACCGAAGGTGCATGTAGGCCTCAGCATGTATTATCGTTTTGTCATGACAATCAAACGCTACCTTATAAGCAGAAATGTCCTTCAAATTTTGTCCTGTTGGTGGCGCTAGAGACCCTAACAGGGTTTAACACGGTCTAACAAGGTTTATCAGATCAAAGACACATCAAAGACAGATCGGTTGCTAGGTGCGTTGCTAGGCAATTCCTGAAAATTCCTGCAACTTTGACCTGCTGTTGGCGCTAGACGGTTGGGGCTGAGGACCTATAAATTGCTGTGGGTAATGAGGAGACTGGCTGGAATGTGCATGCCAAATTTCACAACTTTTTACCAGACGGTTCTAGGGGCTGCCATAGACTCCCATGTTTAGAGGAATAATGTATAATAATCAGTAGAAACACTATGGTGCCTAAGCACCTTCGGTGCTTGTCCCCAAATATAGCTGCAAGAAACAATGTGGGGCCAAGCACTGAAGGTGCATGTAGGCCACATGCAGGGTCTGACAGGGTCTGACAGGGTCTGACAGGGTCTGACAGAGTCTGACAGGGTCTGACAGGGTCTGACAGGGTCTAACAGAGTCTGACAGGGTCTAACAGAGTCTGACAGGGTCTGACAGGGTCTGACATGGTCTAACAGGGTCTGACAGAGTCTGACAGGGTCTGACAGGGTCTAACAGGGTCTAACAGAGTCTGACAGGGTCTAACAGGGTCTGACAGGGTCTAACAGGGTCTAACAGAGTCTGACAGGGTCTGACAGGGTCTAACAGGGTCTAACAGAGTCTGACAGGGTCTAACAGAGTCTGACAGGGTCTGACAAGGGTCTAACAGGGTCTAACAGAGTCTGACAGGGTCTGACAAGGTCTGACAGGGTCTAACAGAGTCTGACAGGGTCTGACAGGGTCTAACAGGGTCTGACAGGGTCTGACAGGGTCTGACAGGGTCTAACAGGGTCTAACAGGGTCTGACAGGGTCTAACAGAGTCTGACAGGGTCTGACAGGGTCTGACAGGGTCTGACAGGGTCTAACAAGGTCTAACAGGGTTTAACAGGGTCTAACAGAGTCTGACAGGGTCTGACAGGGTCTAACAGAGTCTGACAGGGTCTGACAGGGTCTAACAGGGTCTGACAGGGTCTAACAGGGTCTGACAGGGTCTAACAGAGTCTGACAGGGTCTAACAGAGTCTGACAGGGTCTGACAGGGTCTAACAAGGTCTAACAGGGTTTAACAGATCAAAGACACATCAAAGGTTGCTAGGTACGTTGCATTTTATTGTTGAAAATTTTTGCAAATTTGACCTGCCGGTGGCACTAGGGGTTGGGGGCCTATAAATCGCTGTGGGTAATGAGGAGACTGGCTGGAATGTGCATGCCAAATTTCACAACTTTTTACCAGACGGTTCTAGGGGTTGCCATAGACTCCCATGTTTAGAGGAATAATGTATAATAATAATAATAAGAAGAATCAGTAGACAAGACACATCAAAGACAAGATCAAAAGGTTGCTAGGCAACGTTGCTAGGCAACGCAGTAGAAACACTATGGTGCCTCGCACCTTCGGTGCTTGGCCCCAATAATAAAACCTTCGGTGCTTGGCCCCAATAATAAAAAAACAGTGACAGGGAGAGTATTGGAAATAAAACAATACTTGCACGTTGGGAAAAACAATATTGCACGATAGGACTCTACAGTGGAGTTATACAGTCTGATGGCGGTGGGGATGAAGGATCTGCGGTAGCGCTCCTTCTTGCACTGGGGGTGCCTCAGTCGGCTGCTGAAGGAGCTGCTCAGCTCCTCTACAGTCCGGTGCAGAGGGTGAGAGGTGTCGTCCATGATGGACGTGAGTTTGTCCAGCACCCTCCTCTCAGCCACCTCCTCTACAGAGTCCAGAGGACAGCCCAGGACAGAGCTGGCCCTCTTAACCAGCTTATTCAGTCTCTTCCTGTCCCGCTCTGTGCTGCTCGGGGCCCAGCAGATGACAGCGTAGAGGAGAGCAGAGGCCACCACAGAGTCATAAAAAGTCTTGAGCAGAGGCCTGCACACTCCAAAGGACCTCAGTCTCCTCAGGAGGTGGAGGCGACTTTGGCCCTTCTTGTACAGGGCGTCGGTGTTGTGGGACCAGTCCAATTTATTGTTGAGGTGAACACCCAGGTACTTGAAACTGTCCACAGTCTCTATGTCCTGCCCCTGGATGTTCACCGGTGAGTGAGGTAGTGGTCTCCTCCTGAAGTCCATCACCAGCTCCTTTGTCTTACTGGTGTTCAGGCTCAGGTGGTTGCGCCCACACCAGTCCACAAAGTCACTGATGACCGAGCGGTACTCCAGCTCGTTCCCCTCAGACACACAGCCCACAATGGTCGAGTCGTCGGAGAACTTCTGGAGATGGCAGCTGTCTGTGTTATATGTGAAGTCCGAGGTGTCGATGGTGAAGAGGAAGGGCGAGAGGACAGTTCCTAGGGGATCCCAGTGCTGCAGACTACCACCTCTGACTCACAGCCATGAGTTTCAGTAACTGTAAAAGTGCAACATATCATATAAAGGTTTTAAATGTTTTACTGTTTTAAAATTTTTTTATTGTTTAAATGTTTAACTGTTTGTTTTTAACTCTTTATATTTTAACTGTTGCTTTTAACTGCTTTTAACTGCCTATAATGTATATTATACTTGTTGTAAGGCGACCTTGAGTGTCCAGAAAGGCGCCTAATAAATAAAATGTATTATTATTATTATTATTATTATTATTATTATTATTATTATTATTATTATATTACTGACAAGAAGATAGATATTACTAGGCAATTACAGTGGTACCTCATCTTACGAATGACCCAACAAACAAAAATTTCAAGTTACGAAACGCCTTCTCGTTAAATTTTGGTCTCTAGATACGAAAGAAAATTCAAGTTACGAAACGCGAAATCTCAAAAATTCAAATAATGCGCGCTCAGCCACACACATTATACGCTTTTCTCAGACTGGATTTAAACTTTTCTCACATTTGTCTCTGTTTAAACAGTCAAACTTTCATAGATTTTCAACAAAATTATTAATAGTGAAGCATGGGGCGGGGGGGGGGGGAAGTGTGCGCGCGGACACATGTGTGATAGCGCAGCATGACCCGGCGCGGGGCTGTGAGCACGAGACCCGTGCTCAAACCGTGCCTCCTCTAGACCAGGTCTAAACCAGGTCTAAACCAGGTCTAAACCAGGATTAAACCACCGCGACTCTTGCCTGCGTTCGTTCATGCGCTCAGACTGTGTGCGGTCCCGAGGGGAGGCACATCCCCTCCCCTTCTCGCTGCTCACCTCAGCCGTGACTCGTGAGGTACACCGGCAGAGCTAGCACCAAACCAGGAAATAGACCCGCACGCGGTGGTTTAATCCTGGTTTAGTCCTGGTCCAGTCCAGGTTTAGACCTTATTTAGACCTGGTCTAGACCTGGTTTATTCCACATTTAGTCCTGGTCTAGTCTCTTAGCCAATCAGGATGCAGAACACAATGTTACACTATAAAAAAATGTTACACTATTAAAAAAAAACCTTGGAACGGAAAGAACGGGGCCTTGGAACGAATCAGGCTTTTTCCATTCAAATAGCTACTCAACTTACAAAAAATTCACATTAGGAAACCACTTCTGGAACGAATTAATTTCGTAACGTGAGGTACCAGTGTATAAAAAACACTAGCATGTTAAATCCAACATGTCTTTATGTCTGTAATGAACTTTTCTTAACAAAAAAAATCAGAGAAAGCTCTTATCACTGAATAACTAATACTTTCTCTCCATCTCATGACATTTCCTCAGTCTTGTGTGCGTTCGTGTGCGTTTGCGTGTGTTCTCGTGTGTGCGTTTGCGTGTGTGTATTCGTGTGTGTGTTCGCGTGCGTTCGCGTGTGTGATTTCCAAACCTTGGATGTTAGGCGATCCGCGTCTGCATCCGCGTTGTCTGACAGGGTTAGTTGGTTCCATAGCAAAGTGAAAGTATCCCGCGCTCCAACTACATCAGCCGACGTCACAGGTAAAAGGTGAAGACTGTCGTCTCGTGAGAGTTCAAACACACCCACAGGGTCGCTTTTACTGTCTGAGAGTGAGCGCTCATGGTCTCAGGAGCTAGGAAACCGATTCACGGCCATAAATCCGGGCCATCGGACCATTCTTAATGCATTTTTACCGATCCGGGCTCCGTTGATCGGTAAACTTGGATTGCAGAGGTCATAGACCGATAACTGATCCAAATCTTTACACCCCCCTAATATTGTATGTATAATTAGGAGAAAATAATGAGTCACATGAAGGATATGGTGTTAGAGGCTATCCATGGGTTTCTGAATGATAAAAATACTGCAGTTTCCATAGCAATTAACAATTCAAAGTGTAATAATCTTTAGAATGGGCAAAAGTCCTCAAAATGTCACATATAAGCAGGAAGCTGAAGAGAGAGATACTTTATTGATCCCAAAGGAAATTGTAAATATAACAGAAGAGCAGATGTGTTATGTCGTAGTTACCTGCCAGGGCTCTGCTCAGCACCGGGGGATAGGTGGGCCGGCCACAGCCCCACGCTACAACACACAAGGATCTTCAGTGAGGTCTATTAAAGAAGCAGATCAATAAATAGTGATGTACACTTCATATCTATATTTGAAATAACCATTAAACATGTTCTAATATGATTGACTGAGATTCCGGAGTGTGACGGAGCGCCCGTAGTTTCCCCGTCAATCCCCGACCGGCGCCTCTTTCTCTGGCCCGAGCGCCTTAGCCGGCAGAGCGCGGAGCTCCTCTATGTGGGTGCTGCTCGCTGTGAGCTCCTCTATGTGGGTGCTGCTCGCTGTGAGCTCCTCTATGTGGGTGCTGCTCGCTGTGAGCTCCTCTATGTGGGTGCTGCTCGCTGTGAGGTCCTCTATGTGGATGCTCATCGCTGTGAGCTCCTCTATGTGGGTGCTGCTCGCTGTGAGGTCCTCTATGTGGATGCTCATCGCTGTGAGCTCCTCTATGTGGGTGCTCCTCGCTGTGAGCTCCTCTATGTGGGTGCTGCTCGCTGTGAGCTCCTCTATGTGGGTGCTGCTCGCTGTGAGGTCCTCTATGTGGATGCTCATCGCTGTGAGCTCCTCTATGTGGGTGCTCCTCGCTGTGAGCTCCTCTATGTGGGTGCTGCTCGCTGTGAGCTCCTCTATGTGGGTGCTGCTCGCTGTGAGCTCCTCTATGTGGGTGCTGCTCGCTGTGAGGTCCTCTATGTGGATGCTCATCGCTGTGAGCTCCTCTATGTGGATGCTCCTCGCTGTGAGGTCCTCTATGTGGGTGCTGCTCGCTGTGAGCTCCTCTATGTGGGCGCTGCTCGCTGTGAGCTCCTCTATGTGGGCGCTGCTCGCTGTGAGCTCCTCTATGTGGGCGCTGCTCGCTGTGAGCTCCTCTATGTGGGTGCTGCTCGCTGTGAGCTCCTCTATGTGGGTGCTGCTCGCTGTGAGCTCCTCTATGTGGGTGCTGCTCGCTGTGAGCTCCTCTATGTGGGTGCGAGAAAAGGAGTGAGATTTGCTCATTTGAACATCTGTAGTTTAAGACACAAAGTGTGTGAATTGTCTTCTATTTTGTTGGAATCAAATATTCACATTATGGCCGTTACAGAGACACACTTGGATGAAACTACAGAATATTTGTCTTTGGAAATGGAAGGATACAATATATTCCGGTCTGACAGAAATAAATATGATGGGGGAACTGCTTTTTATATTCAAAATAATATTCCAGTTAAAATCAGAAAAGACCTTGGCATGAATGGCGTAGAAGCATTGTGGCTGCAGGTGTATCTTCCACATGGTAAACCCACACTGGCCACCGGGCTCAAATGAGGAATAATGTCTGTACAATGATCCAAAAAGCAAAAAAAAAAACAAAATATATATAACAATAACAATAACAACAATAATAATTATTATTATAATAATACAACAATATTTTTACTGCGCAGTACTACTATATCTTTTCATTAATACCACTTTCACTTTTTTCTTGAAAACTTGAATAGACTTTGATGATTTAATTTCATGTTCAAGATTGTTCCATAAACTGATCCTTGGATTGAGACACATCTTTCCTTTGGTTTGGTTTTGAATACTGGTTTGGAAAAAATATCAGTTCCTCTTAATTTATAACTAGTTTCCCTCTTTTTGAATCTATTTTGCAAGCTGATTGGTAATAATATTTGATGAACGTAGAACACATCTGAGGGAGACAGCCAATCACAGAGCACCTTTAGCTTAAAATAACAAATAACTTGCTCCTCATACTCGACGCAGGTCAGAATGCAGTCCTGGTCCTGTTGGACCTCAGTGCAGCCTTTGACACAGTGGACCATACCATCCTCACAGTGGACCATACCATCCTCCTAGACTGCCTTGAAGAGTGGGTGGGCATTAAAGGGACAGCACTGCTATGGTTCAAGTCCTATCTCCAACATAGAACTTTTTCAGTTTCCATCGGCCATTCCTCATCTGCCTCTGCTCCAGTCTCCTATGGTGTCCCCCAAGGCTCAATTTTAGGGCCAATACTCTTCTGCCTATACATGCTCCCCCTAGGGGACATTATCCGTAAACATTTTGTTTCCGTTCATTTCTACGCCGATGACACACAATTATACTTACCATTGACGTCACAGGAGTCTGCCCAATCTCTCCTAAACTGTATAGAGGCCATTAAGCTTTGGATGTCCAACAATTTTCTTCAACTCAACGACAGCAAGACCGAGGTCATAGTTTTTGGATCCCCTAAATCAATACCCACAGTTACTGGCAATCTATCTCACCTCTCCTCTTTTGCTAAGCCTTCTGCCAAAAGCCTTGGGGTTATCTTTGAGTCAGACTTGTGTTTCAAAAAACAAATAAATACCGTCATAAAAAATAGTTACCACCAGCTGAGAGTGATCACCCAGCTCAAGCCTTCACTCTCTTTTCAAGATCTGGAAACAGTTATCCATGCCTTTATAACATCTCAGCTGGATTACTGCAACGGCCGCTACTTTGGCCTCCCCCAGACCCAGCGAGCTTGCGTGCAGTTGGTGCAGAATGCTGCTGCTAGACTTTTAACAGGCACCAAGAGGCAGGAACACATCACTCCTGTCCTCTCCTCTCTGCACTGGCTTCCCATTAGTTTCAGAATCCAATTTAAAATACTTCTTTTGGTTTTTAAGTCCTTTCATGGCCAGACCCCCAAGTACATCTCCGACATGCTGCGACATTACTCTACACCCAGGTCCCTCAGATGTGCAGACAAAGGTCTCCTTTATGTTGCTCGTTCCCGCCTCAAGCACAAAGGGGACCGTGCTTTTCCTGTGGCAGCTCCACGTCTCTGGAACAGCTAAACAACTAAAAAAAAACATTTGTACACTGTGGCCTTTGCCTCTTAGCTCTTTTTTTATCTCTATCTTTTATCCTGTCTTTTATTTCATCTTAGGTATACTTGTTGTGCCATGTCAAATGTATTTTATGCTGCTGAATTTTGTTTTGCTTTTGGCAAATGTATTATTTAATTTTAGTTATTTTGGCCAGTTTTCACGGTTTTTAAATGTGCTATATAAATAAAATTGACTTACTTTTACTTATTTACTTTAACCAACAACCAATCAGAACCCACTTGAGGGAGACAGCCAATCACAGAGTGGCGTTTAACAGCCCCACAGGCTTTATAACTGAGAAATGATTCTACAGCCCTCCTGAACCTCCACCTAAACCTCCACCTGAACCTCCTCCTGAAACTCCACCTGAACCTCCTCCTGAACCTCCACCTGAACCTCCACCTGAACCTCCTACTGAACCTCCACCTGAACCTCCTCCTGAACCTCCACCTGAACCTCCTCCTGAACCTCCACCTGAACCTCCACCTGAACCTCTTCCTGAACCCCCTCCTGAACCTCCACCTGAACCTCCTCCTGAACCTCCACCTGAACCTCCTCCTGAACCTCCACCTGAACCTCCATCTGAACCTCCACCTGAACCTGCTCCTGAGCCTCCACCTGAACCTCCACCTGAACCTTCTCCTGAACCTCCACCTGAACCTCCACCTGAGCCTCCACCTGAACCTGCTCCTGAGCCTCCACCTGAACCTCCACCTGAACCTCCTCCTGGACTTCCACCTGAACCTCCACCTGAACCTCCTCCTGAACCTCCACCTGGACCTCCTTCTGGACCTCCACCTGAACCTCCTCCTGAACCTCCACCTGAACCTCCTCCTGAACCTCCACCTGAACCCCCTCCTGTCCCTCCTCCTCAACCTCCTCCTGACCCTCCACCTGAACCTCCTCCTGAACCTCCACCTGAACCTCCATCTGACCCTCCCCCTGAACCTGCTCCTGAGCCTCCACCTGAACCTCCACCTGAACCTCCTCCTGAACCTCCACCTGAACCTCCACCTGAACCTCCACCTGAACCTCCTCCTGAACCTCCACCTGAACCTCCACCTGAACCTCGTCCTGAACCTCCACCTGAACCTCCACCTGAACCTCCACCTGAACCTCCTCCTGAACCCCCTCCTGAACCCCCTCCTGAACCTCCACCTGAATCTCCACCTGAACCTCCACCTGAACCTCCTCCTGGACCTCCATCTGAACCTCCACCTGAACCTCCACCGGAACCTCCACCGGAACCTCCACCTGAACCTCCTCCTGAACCTCCATCTGAACCTCCACCTGAACCTCCTCCTGATCCTCCTTCTGAACCTCCACCTGAACCTCCACCGGAACCTCCACCTGAACCTCCTCCTGAACCTCCATCTGAACCTCCATCTAAACCTCCACCTGAACCTCCACCTGAGCCTCCTCCTGATCCTCCTCCTGAACCTCCATCTGAACCTCCACCTGAACCTCCACCTGAACCTCCACCTGAACGTGGTAGAGGGTTTCAGTCCCGAATGATTCCGGGGCCTTCATGCCCCTTTAAGGTCACCCAAACAGGTCCTGGGGGACTGGTCAGACTAAGAGCGGTTCAGAAGCCCCTAAGACGGCCGGTCCAGATGGAGTGCCGGGCCGGGTGCTGAAAGACGTTTTCACCTCCATTTACAACATCTCACTGTCTTGCTCTATGGTCCCTGCCTGCTTTAAGGCAGCCACAATCGTCCCTCTTCCAAAACAGCCCAACGTGACATGTCTGAATGACTACAGACCCGTGGCTCTCACCTCCATCCCTGCCAAATGCCTGGAGAGACTGGTCACCAAACGCATCAAATCCGCCTTACCGCCAACACTGGACCCATACCAATTTGCATATAGGGAGAACCGTTCAACTGAGGACGCCATTGCCATGGTGCTGCACACACTTCTGGAGCACCTGGAGCATAAAAACACCTATGCACGGCTCCTCTTTGTGGACTATAGCTCGGCCTTCAACACCATTCGGCCGTACAAACTCCGGTCCAAACTCCACCAACTGGGTCTCGATGCCACCCTGTGTAATTGGATCGTGGACTTTTTGACAAACCGACTACAGTGTGTTAGAGTGGGCAATAACACCTCCCCCACCCTTGTCATTAACACCGGGGCCCCTCAAGGGTGTGTTCTAAGCCCTCTGCTCTACACCCTGTACACACACGACTGCTCTGCCTCTTCTGTGTCCAACCTCATCGTCAAGTTTGCCGACGACACCACAGTGCTCGGTCTCATCACCAACGACAAAGAGGCAGACTACAGGAGAGAGGTGAAACATCTGGAGTCATGGTGTCAGAGTAATAACCTTGCTCTGAACACCAAAAAGACCAAGGAGCTGGTCGTGGATTTCCGCAAGAGGGGAAACACCACCCATCTACCTCTCTCCATAGGCAACGAGGTGGTGGAGAGGGTGAGGAGTTTTAAATTCTTGGGGGTGACAGTGTCTGAGGACCTGTCCTGGGGAGACCACATCACCTCGGTGGTGGGCAAGGCACAACAACGCCTCTATTTCCTGAGGAAGCTGAGGAGCACTCACATCTCCAGACACCTGATGGTAAACTTTTACAACTGTGCCATCAGTAGTGTTCTGACGTATGGGCTCCTAGTGTGGTTCTCCAGCTGCACCAAGTCGGACCAGCAGGTTCTCCAGCGAGTGGTGAAAGCTGCAGGGAGAATCATTGGAATGACTCTCCCGGAGATTAGCACCATCTTCTCCACTCGCTGCCTGGGAAGAGTGCGCAACATTCTGCGAGACCAGCACCATCCCGCACACCAGCTTTTCCACCTGCTGCCCTCAGGGAGAAGGTACAGGTCCATACGGGCCAGAACATCAAGACTGGCTAACAGTCTGTATCCACAGGCTGTGAGGTTACTGAACTCTGCCCCTCCCCTCTTTCTGCCGCCCTCTTATGGACACTAACCCATATTCCCCCCCCTCTCTAACGGACAATAACGACATCCATACCCCACCAAGCAATATCTCTGTACCGGGTTGCATTGTTGCAGAATGTACTATCCACTACTCTCCTGTCACCCTTCCTCACCCTCCGTCCCCCAACAGTATCTGAATTTCCCGCTCTGCACTTTACCATTGACATATCTTATACCTTATGCTGCTATAGTTTGTGTGTTGCACTATGTACTGTACATACTGGGTCAATGTTTACACGGGGCTATTTAAGGGTATTTTAGGGTGTTTGTAAGGATGCTCCAAACGCAATTTCGTTGTACTTGTGACAATGACAATAAATATTCTGAATCTGAATCTATGATGAGAAACAGAAAAGCCAGTTACGTCGCCTGGATTGGCGTCACCGGGGCCCCACCCTGGAGCCAGGCCTGGGGTGGGTGCTCGACGGCAAGCGTCTGGTGGCTGGGCCTTCCCCAGGTGGTGGGGCCAGGCCAGGCACAGGCTGAAGAAGCGACGTGGGGCCGTCCTCCCGTGGACCCACCACCCATAGGAGGATCCACAGGGGGGGGGCGGTGCGAGGAGATTTGGGCGGGAGTTGAAGGCACGGGCGTCAACCACTGGATCTCCGGACATGGAGACTAGCTCTGGGGACATGGACCTGGATGCCTCCCTCAGGTGGTGTTCTGGGCATGTCCCACCGGGAGGAGGCCCCGGGCAAGACCCAGGACATGCTGGAGGGACTATGTCTACCGGCTGGCCTGGGAACGCCTTGGGGTCTCCCCGGAGGAGCTGGAGGAAGTGTCCGGGGTGAAGGAATGAATGTAGTCCTGTATCTCTCACTGTTTGAGCGGAGAAGTTCCTCTGTCCCTCTATGGTCTGGTGCAGTGGGTGAGCAGGAGTGTCCATGATGGAGAGCAGTTTGTCCAGTGTCCTCCTGTCCCTCACTGTGACAAATGTCTCCAGCTCACAGCCGGTCACGTGTCCAGCTTTACCGATCCGTTTGTCAATCTGCCCAATGTCCCTTTTCCTGGTGCTGCTCCCCCAGCAGAACCACAGCGAAGTCCAGGGCGCTGGCCTCCACAGACTGGGAGAAGATCTCCAGTAACTTACTGCACACATTGAAAGACCTGAGAAGAAGAGTCATGCTCTTCTTGAAGAAGCATTACAGTTGTCCCTCCAGTCCAGCCTGTTGTTCACATGGACGCCAAGGTACTTGTAGCAGTCCATAATCTCCACATCATGACCCTGGATGGTGATGGGATCCACTGGTGTCCTCTTTCTCCTGAAGTCAATCACCACTTCTTGGTCTTGTCCATGTTCAGAAGCAGACGATTTGCCTGGGACCACTCCACAAAATTTGCAATCAGTGCCCTGTCCTCCAGCTGCTGTCCATCCCTGATACACCGAACCACCGCAGAGTCATCAGAGAACTTCTGCAGATGGACCCTACCACTTCAGAGTCATCAGAGAACTTCTGCAGATGGCAAGGCTCTGAGCTGTACTGGAAATCAGAGGTGTACAGAGTGAACAGGAACGGAGACAGGACTGTACCCTGAGGGGCTCCTACATTACTGACCACAGTGTCAGACAGGGTGGTCCCCAGTCGTACTGTGGCCTGACAGGGAGTCAGTAATCCAGGAGACAGTGGAGGAGCTCCTCCACACTCGTGTGGGCCTGAGAGGGAAACTGTAGAGATAAGATAAGATAAGATATGCCCACAGTGGGGAAATTCCAGTGTTGAAACGCACAGATCAAGAACAGCAGGAAAAAGTAGCATGCAATAAAACAAGATAATAAATAATGGCTTAGAATAATTTAAAAATAGACTTAAAAATAGACTCTAGAGTATAGTTGAATATTGTAGTGCAGATAAAGTTGAATGACATGTTAACAGTGTTCGTTGTACAGTCTGACAGCAGCAGGAAGGAAAGACCTGCGAAACCTTCACACAGCGAGGGTGAATCAGTCTGTCACTGAAGCTGCTCTCCAGAGCCGACAGAGCGTCCTGCAGGGGGTGAGACTCATGGTCCAGCATAGAGGTGACCTTAGCCAGGACCCTCTTGTCCCCCACCTCCTGCACTGAGTCCAGAGGACAGCCCAGGACGGAGCTGGACTTTCTGATAACCTTGTCCAGCCTCTTCTTCTCCCTCTCTGTGATGCTGCTGCTCCAGCAGACCACACCGTACAGGATGGCTGATGCCACCACAGAGTCATAGAAGGTCTTCAGGAGTGGCCCTCTCACTCCAAAAGACCTGAGTCTCCTCAGGAGATAGAGCCGACTCTGGCCCTTCCTGTACAGTGCATCTGTGTTATGAGTCCAGTCCAGTTTATTGTTCAGATGAACACCCAGGTACCTGTAAGAGTCCACTCTCTCAATGTCCCTTCCCTGGATGTTCACTGAGGGGGCAGTAGAGTGGCGTCTGCGGAAGTCCACCACCATCTCCTTGGTCTTCCCTGCATTGATGATGAGGTGGTTCCGCTGACACCAGTCCACAAAGTCCTGTATTAGTCCTCTGTACTCCCCATCGTCGTCATCCTTGATGAGGCCAATGATGGCAGAGTCATCAGAGAACTTCTGCAGGACGCAGCTGTCCGTGTTGTGTCTGAAGTCTGCAGTGTAGAGGGTGAAAAGAAAGGGCGCGAGGACAGTGCCCTGGGGCGCCCCCACACTGCAGGTCAGGAGGTCAGACACACAGTTCTTGGCTCTCACAAACTGGGGCCGGTTTGTGAGGTAGTCCAGGATCCAGTCTGCCAGGTCACAGTCCACACTGGCGGTCTCCAGTTTGTCCCTGAGGAGCAGTGGCTGGATGGTGTTGAAAGCACTGGAGAAATCAAAGAATAGAATCCTCACAGTGCTGCCGGGGTTCTCCAGGTGAGACAGTGAGCGGTGCAGCAAGTAGATGATGGCATCCTCCACTCCGATGCCAGGCAGGTACGCAAACTGCAGTGGGTCCATTGCTGAGCTCACGGTGGAGCGAAGGTGGCCAAGGACCAGTCTCTCCAGTGTCTTCATCAGGTGGGATGTTAGAGCCACCGGCCTGAAGCTGCTCAGGTCTTTAGCATGCAGTGTCTTAGGCACTGGTACCACGCAGGAGGTCTTCCAGAGTTGTGGTACCACCCTCAGCTTAAGGCTCATGTTGAAGACATGCTCCATAACTCCGCACAGTTCATCTGCACAGGACTTAAGGAGCCTGGAGTTGATGCCGTCTGGTCCTGCTGCCTTCCTCGGTCTAATCTTCTTGAGCTCCCGTCTCACCTGGGCTGTGGAGAATGACAGTGGCAGACTGGGGGGATGGGTGAGTCCATGTGTGGTGGAGGGCTGAAGAGCAGAGGTAGAGGTGTGAAGAGGTGCAGGAGTTCCCCATTGTCCAGCTGGGGAGGTGAGAGCTGGCAGCTGGGTGGGGGGAGGGGTGAGTGATTGATCAAAGCTTCGGAAGTGAGAATTGAGGTCGTTCACCCACTACAGGTCCCCCTCCGTCTGAGCAGGAGGTGCTTTGAAGCCTGAGATGGTCTTGAGACTTCTCCACACCCCCTGGATGTTCCTCTCCTGTAGCTGTCGCTCCATCTTCCTCTTGTGGCTGGCCTGCAGCCTTCAGCTCCTCCTTGGTCCCTGACCTAAAAGCTCTCTTCTTCTCCTTCAGCAGAGCTTTTATATCAGGGTTAATCCACGGTTTATTGTTTGAAAAACACCGCACCGTTTGGGAGGGGACGATGTTTTCAAAACAAAAATTGATGTAGTTCATGGTGCATTCTGTCACCGCATTAATGTCCTCTCCATGGGGGTCACAGAGCTCTGTCCACACTGTGGTGCCAAAACAGTCTCTCAGAGCCTCCTCACTCTCAGCAGTCCACTTCTTCACCACACGGGGCACCACAGGCTGTCTGTGCACAATGGGCTGATACACAGGCCGCAGATGGACAATATTGTGGTCAGCTCTACCCAGGGGAGGCAGTGGGGATGAAGAATAAGCCTCCTTGGCATTGGCAAAAAATAAATCCAATGTTTTATTGTCTCTTGTGGGGCAGGTGACATACTGGGTGTATGTAGGCAGAACAGGTGCAGGAGATGCATGGTTGAAGTCTCCAGAGATCAGGAAGAGAGCCTGTGGGTGCTTTGTTTGGAGTGTGCTCGTACAGGAGTGCAGTGTGTCACATGCTGTCTCAGCATTAGCAGAGGGAGGAACATACACAGCGATCAGAATCACATGTGAGAACTCTCGGGGCAGGTAGTGAGGCCTTAAGCTAATAGCCAGCAACTCCTCGTCCTTGTTACACAGCTGCTCCTTCACTGTACAGTGTCCAGGTTTGCACCACTTCCCATTTACAAACACAGCCAGGTCTCCTCCTTTCCTTTTCCCACTGTCTGCTGTCCTGTCCGCACGCAGCAGGTGAGAGTTGTCTATAGCAACAGCTGAATCCAGGATTTGCGGGGTTAACCAGGACTCCGTGAAAACCATGATGCTGCTGTCTCTGTATTCCCGCTGATACCGCATGAGCGCCGCTAATTCGTCCGTCTTGTTCGAAATAGACCGCACGTTTCCCGTGGTGACAGAGGGAAGCACAGGTCTGCAGCGTCTTTTCTTTTCCCTGAGTTTGCGTCCAGCGCGTCGGCCTCTGCGCGTCTTCTGTAGTAACTCCTCCGGGATGTCATGGTGGTCTCGGGGAAGCACAACTGCGCCGCGCAGCTCTAACAGCTGATCCTTCGTGTACACAATGGGGGGGGCACGACCCCACGCACATCGCGCTGGTGAAATAGTGATAATCCAAAAAAAATAAAGGTTGAAACAACGCGTTTCTGAAGTACTTAGCCTTATACACACTATTTACAAAGAGTACAAATGAACATCTGAGTGGCCTGTGGTGAGGTGTGGGTTGGGTGTCTGGGAGGTGATGGGGGTGCCAGGAGAGGAGAAACGATTAAAATGCAAATTGAGTAGGTTTGATCTGTCTGGGCTATTGTCCTGCCATAGTTTTGGAAAGACCAGTGATGACCTTCATTCCCCTCCACACATCTCTGGTGTTATTCTGGAGTTCAGCCTCCAGTTTCCTCCCATAGGCCTCCTGGCCCTGCCTCAGCTGGACTTTGAGCTGTTGCTGTAGTGTCTTCAACTCGTCCTTATCACCAGAGTTGAAGGCTTCTTCTTATTGAGTAGATCCTTCAGCTTGCTGGTGATCCAGGGCTTGTTGTTGGGGTAACAGCGGACAGTGCATGTGGGGACGGCTGTGTCCTCACAGAGGCTGATGTAATCTGTTATACAGTCTGTCATGCTGTCGATATTTTCCCATGGGTCAGCAGAGCACATCCCAGTCTGTGGTCTCAGAGCAGTCCTGGAGGACATCGCTGGCTTCCTGACTCCACCTCCTGACAGTCATAGGGGTGACAGGCTGCCTCTTCACTGCAGGGACATGCTGAGGTGTTAACAGGACCAGACTGTGGTCTGATCGTCCCAGTGGAGGCAGCAAGTCCAGAGTTCTTGATGGAATAATTATATATTATTAACTTTTGTGATTCTTTAATTTTTAGAAATGAAGCTTTAAAAGTGTGTACGTGACTTGTGATCATATGTTTTGAGTTGCAGAAAGGCCAGATATCTGAGGGGAGACGTAAGCAGACGGCTTGGCTCCTCCAATATCTAAGTCACAGTGACATTGTCCCCGTGAAAGATGTCATATCTGGGAATTATCTTATAAGTGTTTTGGTTTTAATAATTATGTTTTGGTTTTAATGATTATGTTTTGGTTTTGATTATTATGTTTTGTCGGCTGTCCTGCCACCTGTTCCCCCACCCCTTATGAGCAGGACAGACCACGTGTACCTAGGGATGTGAAAAACTGAATAAATAGCAGCGGGGAGCACAGAGAACCAGGACGCTCAGAGCAGATTGGGCCAAGAGCATTTGTTACCTGGGCATTCTCTCTGACTGTTCTCCACTTGCAAGTGAAAAACCTAATCTCTCTTGTCTTCCTTTCCTGTGTACAGAATATGTTGGGTTTTTACCAGCACCCATCAGTTCTATTGTCCCGAGTTTTACAATCTACATACCTGTTGAAGGTAGGTAAGACACTGTGCAAGGAAACATAATTGAAGTCGCAAGAAATCAGTAATAAAGCATCTCGGTGTTTAGACTGCAGCCCAGCAACCACAGTGAGTATTCTGTCACAGGCCTCTTCATCCGCTGAGGGATGTAAATGAACAGGACAGAAGTAAATTTCCTTGGTAAATAATATGGACGCATTCCCAAAACCATAAGTTCAATGTCCGGCGCAGATACGCTCCTTCACGCACCGCCTTAAAGCCTAGTACAGATGCGCTGTTGTCCGGGAAGTTTGTATGAAGCCAGGTCTCCGTGAAGCACATGAACCTACGGACCGCGAACTCCCTCTGGGTCCGAACAAGCGTACACAGTTCGTCCATCTTATTTCCCAGTGACCTTACGTTCCCCATCAGAACTGACGGAAGAGCAGGCTTGAATTTTCTTCTCTGCTGTTTCACTCTCAGTCCAGGATGAGACGGATAAGTAAATAAAAATAAAATAAAATCTTTAAGTGCAAACAAACAAAATTAACTTAAAAAGGTAGTTGTTTAGGAAAAAGCAGGAGCTACAGGTAACAGTAGCTCCTGCTTTTTCCTTAACAACTACCTTTTACCGCTCTCTCAGGCGCTCAGGTGTGAATGTTTTTGCAGTAGTTTTTGGGGGGTTATTTTTCCTGTACAGATATCGAGATATAAGAAAATATATCGAGATATGTTTTTTGCTTCATATTGCCCAGCCCTAGTCTAAAGCAAAAACAGTCCAAAGCTAGTCTAAATCAGGATAACTTAAGGACCACACCAGGTCTAAACGAGAACTAAAGCAGGTCTAAGTCATAATCAGATCTAAAAAAAAGACTAAACCAGGCCTAAGGAGGACTAAAGCAGAACCAGGACTAGGATTTTCAGGTCTAAGCAAGTAATAAATAAACCAGGTCTAAGTCAGGACTAAACCAGGACTAATGCAGGTCTATAGCTGGTCTAGAGCAGAAATAGACCACATCTAAACCAGGACTATCCCAAAACTTCAAGCATATAGGCCAAAGGCTAACACTAGTACTGACAAACTCTCTTCTCCGCACGGCAACAGAACAGACAAAATTCCAAAATTATTATTATTATTATTATTATTATTATTATTATTATTATTATTATTATTATTATTATTATTATTATTATTATTATATGTTTTATATATTTATTCATTATTAAATTGTTATTATTATTATTATTATTATTATTATTATTATTATATGTTTTATATATTTATTCATTATTAAATTATTATTATTATTATTATTATTATTAACATTATTATATGTTTTATATATTTATTCATTATTAAATTATTATTATTATCCATCCATCCATTTTCTTCCGCTTATCCGGGGCCGGGTCGCGGGGGCAACAGTCTAAGCAGGGACCTCCAGACTTCCTTCACCCCGGACACTTCCTCCAGCTCCTCCGGGGGGACCCCAAGGCGTTCCCAGGCCAGCCGGGACACATAGTCCCTCCAGCGGGTCCTGGGTCTTCCCCGGGGCCTCCTCCCGGTGGGACATGCCCGGAACACCTCCCGAGGGAGGCGTCCAGGAGGCATCCGGAACAGATGCCCGAGCCACCTCAGCTGGCTCCTCTCCACGTGGAGAAGCAGCGGCTCTACTCCGAGCTCCTCCCGTGTGACCAAGCTCCTCACCCTATCTCTAAGGGTGCGCCCAGCCACTCTGCGGAGGAAACTCATTTCGGCCGCTTGTATCCGCGATCTCGTCCTTTCGGTCATTACCCAAAGCTCATGGCCATAGGTGAGGGGAGGAACGTAGATTGACCGGTAAATTGAGAGCTTCGCCTTTTGGCTCAGCTCCCTCTTCACCACAACGGTCCGGTACAACGACCGCATCACTGCCGACGCTGCACCGATCCGCCTGTCAATCTCACGCTCCATCCTCCCCTCACTCGTGAACAAGACCCCGAGATACTTGAACTCCTCCACTTGAGGCAAGGACTCTCCACCCACCCAGAGAGGGCAAACCACCTTTTTCCGGTCGAGAACCATGGCCTCGGATTTGGAGGAGCTGATTTTCATCCCAGCCGCTTCACACTCGGCTGCGAACCGCCCCAGTGCACATTGGAGGTCCCGGTTTGATGAAGCCATCAGGACAACATCATCCGCAAACAGCAGAGATGAGATCCTGTGGTTCCCAAACCAGATCCCCTCCGGCCCCTGACTGCGCCTAGAAATTCTGTCCATAAATATAATGAACAGAACCGGTGACAAAGGGCAGCCCTGGCGGAGTCCAACATGCACCGGAAACAGGTCCGACTTACTACCGGCAATGCGAACACAGCTCCTGCTCCAGTCATACAGGGATCGAACAGCCCTTAACAAAGGGCCCCGAACCCCGTACTCCCAGAGCACCCTCCACAGGACCCCACGAGGGACACGGTCGAATGCCTTCTCCAGATCCACAAAGCACATGTGGACTGGTTGGGCAAACTCCCATGCACCCTCGAGCACCCGATGGAGAGTATAGAGCTGGTCCAGTGTTCCCCGGCCGGGACGAAAACCACACTGCTCCTCCTGAATCCGAGGTTCGACTATCGGTCGAATTCTCCTCTCCAGCACCCTGGAATAGACCTTACCGGGAAGGCTGAGGAGTGTGATTCCCCGATAGTTGGAACACACCCTCCGGTCCCCCTTCTTAAACAGAGGGACCACCACCCCGGTCTGCCAGTCCAGAGGTACTGTCCCCGACCGCCACGCGATGTTGCAGAGACGTGTCAGCCAAGACAGCCCTACAACATCCAGCGACTTGAGATACTCAGGACGGATCTCATCCACCCCCGGGGCCTTGCCACCGAGGAGCTTTCCAACCACCTCAGTGACTTCAGCCAGGGTGATGAGTGAGTCCGACCCCGAGTCCCCAGCCTCTGCTTCCTCCTCGGAAGACATGACGGCGGGATTGAGGAGATCCTCAAAGTATTCCTTCCACCGTCCGACAACATCCCCAGTCGAGGTCAACAGCTCCCCACCCCCACCGTAAACAGTGTTTGTGGAGCACTGCTTCCCCCTCCTGAGGCGCCGGACGGTTTGCCAGAATTTCTTTGAGGCCGTCCGATAGTCCTCCTCCATGGCCTCTCCGAACTCCTCCCAACTCTGAGTTTTTGCCTCTGCCACCGCCCGGGCTGCAGCACGCTTAGCCCGCCGGTACCCGTCGGCTGCCTCCGGAGTCCCACGAGCCAACAAGGCCCGATAGGACTCGTTCTTCAGCCTGACGGCATCCCTTACTTCCGGTGTCCACCACCGGGTTCGGGGATTGCCGCCGCGACAGGCACCACAGGCCTTACGACCACAGCTACGGGCGGCCGCATCGACAATAGAGGCCGAGAACAGAGCCCATTCGGACTCTATGTCCCCAGCCTCCCCCGGAATCTGGGAGAAGCTCTCCCGGAGGTGCGAGTTGAAGGTGCCCCTGACAGAGGGCTCTGCCAGACGTTCCCAACAGACCTTCACTACGCGCTTGGGCCTGCCAGGTCTTTCCGGCTTCCTCCCCTGCCAGCGGACCCAACTCACCACCAGGTGGTGATCGGTTGACAGCTCTGCCCCTCTCTTCACCCGAGTGTCCAAGACACGCGGCCGGAGGTCAGATGACACGACAACAAAGTCGATCATCGACCTCCGTCCTAGGGTGTCCTGGTGCCACGTGCACTGATGGACACCCTTGTGCTCGAACATGGTGTTCGTTATGGACAAACTGTGGCTAGCACAGAAGTCCAATAACAGAACACCACTCGGGTTCCGATCAGGGAGGCCGTTCCTCCCAATCACCCCTCTCCAGGTGTCACTGTCGTTGCCCACGTGGGCGTTGAAGTCCCCCAGGAGAACAACGGAGTCCCCGGTCGGTGCACTGTCCAGTACCCCTCCCAGGCACTCCAAGAAGGCCGGGTACTCTGCACTGCTGTTCGGCCCGTAGGCCGACACAACAGTAAGAGACCTGTCCTTGACCCGAAGGCGCAGGGACGTGCCCCTCTCGTTCACCGGGGTGAACTCCAACACACAGCGGCTGAGCCGTGGGGCAATGAGTAGGCCCACACCGGCCCGCCGCCGTTCCCCGCGGGCAACGCCAGAGAAATGGAGAGTCCAGCCCCCTTCAAGGAGTTGGGTTCCAGAGCCCAGGCTGTGCGTGGAGGTGAGGCCGACTATATCTAGTCGATAGCGCTCAACCTCCCGCACGAGCTCAGGCTCCTTCCCCCCCAGCGAGGTGACATTCCATGTCCCCAGAGCTAGTCTCCATGTCCGGAGATCTGGTCGCCGAGGCCCCTGCCTTCGGCTGCCGCCCAGATCTCTCTGCACCCGGCCCTTATTATTGTTATTATTATTATTATTATTATTATTATTATTATTATTATTATTATTATTATTATTATTATTATTATTATTATTATTATTAACATTATTATATGTTTTATATATTTATTTATTATTAGATTATTATTATTATTATTAATATTATTATTATTATTATTATTATTATTATTATTATTATTATTATTATTATTATTATTAACATTATTATATGTTTTATATATTTATTAATTATTAAATTGTTATTATTATTATTATTATTATTAATTTTAAGTGGTGTAGTCACCTTCTCCGGGCAGCAGGAGGCGACAGAGCGCGTGCGTAAGACCAGCCCCGGAAGCAGCGAAACAAACATGGCGGCTCGCACGCGCTAACGTGACACGGACAGAACCGACATAAACAGAACCAAAAGTGAGGAAAACCGAACCAAAACCGGCCCAAAACCCAACCCGGAGACGGACGAGCGGACCGGGGCACATCTGCGCAGGTAAAACCGGTATTTATGGACTCTTTTGTATTTTTGTCTTGCATTTTACATCCAAACTCTGCTGTGCTTGATTATTTTTTATTATTATTATTATTATTATTATTATTATTGATGCTTTAAACGTGATTTTGTTGTTTTTCTGACAGTTTCAAAGGTCCATGTGACACTATTTTGTGGCCTGGAGTTGTGTTTTGTTTCATTCACACGTTTAACGCACAAACCCGCGCATTTTTACACTTTAGACTTAAAAACGCTCTGTTCCACCTCGTGACGTCATGTGGTAATACAGGAAGTGCTCCGCCGTGTTTTTAAACTCCACACACCTTCGCTAGAGTTACTTGGGTCATTTTGTTCAGCCTCCACCTCTCCTCTTCTCCTCCTCGTCTCCTCATCTTCTCGTGTCCTCCTCGTCTCTTTCTCATCTCCTCCTCGTCCTCTCTTCATCTCCTCTCCTCCTCCTTGTCTCCTGATCCACTCCTCCTCATCCTCATCTCCTCCTCCTTGTCTCCTCCTCCTCATCTCCTCCTCCTTGTCTCCTCTTCCTTTTCTCCTCGTCCTCTCCTCCTCCTCTCCTCCCCCTTGTCTCCTCCTTTCCTCCGTCTCCTCATCTCCTTGTCTCCTCCTCCTTGTCTCCTCCTCCTCATTTCCTCCTCTCCTCCTCCTTGTCTCCTCCTTTCCTCCTCTTCCTCATCTCCTCCTCCTTGTCTCCTGCTCATCTCCGCCTCCTCATCTCCTCCTCCTTGTCTCCTCATCTCCTCCTCCTTGTCTCCTCATCTCCTCCTCCTCATCTCCTCCTCCTTGTCTCCTCCTCCTCATCTCCTCCTCCTCATCTCCTCCTCTCTTACTCCTTGTCTCCTCCTCCTCATCTCCTCCTCTCTTACTCCTTGTCTCCTCCTCCTCATCTCCTCTCCTCCTTGTCTCCTCCTCCTCATCTCCTCTCCTCCTTGTCTCCTCCTCCTCATCTCCTCCTCTCCTCCTCCTTGTCTCCTCCTTTCTTCCTTGTCTCCTCCTTTCCTCCTCCTCCTCATCTCCTCTCCTCCTCCTTGTCTCCTCATCTCCTTCTTGTCTCCTCCTCATCTCCTCCTCCTCCTCTCCTACTCCTTGTCTCCTCCGTTCCTCCTCTCCTCCTCCTCGTCTCCTCTTCCTCTTCTCCTCCTCGTCTCCTCCTCCTCATCTCCTCGTGTCCTCCTCGTCTTTCTAATCACCTCGGCTTCTCCTCATCTCCTCCTCCTTGTCTCCTCATCCTCTCCTCCTCCTTGTCTCCTCCTTTCCTCTCCTCCTCCTTGTCCTCTCCTCCTCGCCTCCTCCTCCTTGTCTCCTCTTGTTCTCATCCTCTCCTCCTCCTGGTCTCCTCCTCGTCTTCTCCTCTCCTCCTCGTCTCCTCCTCTCTTCCTCCTCTCCTCCTCCTTGCCTCCTCCTCGTCTTCTCCTCTCCTCCTCCTTGTCTCCTTTCCTCCTCATCTTCTCTCCTCCTCCTTGTCTTCTCCTCTCTGTCTTTTTTTTCCTCCTTTTTTTTTTATACCTTTATTTTTGACACAAACGGAGCGTGCTTCTCTCTGATTGGTTAATCCGCCTGTCACTCAAACCCTCTAAGATCCAGGTACAGGACACAGCTCCAGACCTGCAGCTCCAGATCCGCTCGTCTTTGTGAAGTTTTGGCAAAGCGTGCGGTTCTGGATGGACCGGTAAATACGGAATAGTTTGGAGATCTTTAGCCACGCCCCCTTTTTAGTCAACCAATCAATACGCAGCTCATGTCGTTAGCCGTAATTGCCCAAATCACCAAAAACGACTGTTTAACCAAACAGGACCGTTGTCTCTCCTCAGCTCGTGTCTGTATGCTGTTGAGGACCTCGCCGCTCCTCCCGCTCCTCTCCGGCTCCCTCCGGCGTTCCATTCCCGGCTCTCTTCGGATATTCCGTGAGAAAACTCTAAAAACCATGGACCCCGCTCCTCCAGACTCCGACCCTGAGCTGCTCCCCGGAGAGACCGTGGTGCGCGAAGGCAAAGCGGCCGTCCTCTTCCCCAGCGCCAACGAGGTCTTCTACAACCCCGTCCAGGAATTCAACCGCGACCTGACGTGAGTGTGAGAAACGTGTACCTAGTTTAGACCTGGTTTAGTCCTGGTTTAGTCCTGGTTTAGTCCTGGTTTAGTCCTGGTTTAGTCCTGGTTTAGTCCTGGTTTAGACCTGGTTTAGTCCTGGTTTAGTCCTGGTTTAGACCTGGTTTAGTCCTGGTTTAGACCTGGTTTAGACCTGGTTTAGTCCTGGTTTAGTCCTGGTTTAGACCTGGTTTAGTCCTGGTTTAGACCTGGTTTAGTCCTGGTTTTGACCTGGTTTAGTCCTGGTTTTGACCTGGTTTAGTCCTGGTTTAGACCTGGTTTAGTCCTGGTTTTGACCTGGTTTAGTCCTGGTTTCGACCTGGTTCCGACCTGGTTTAGTCCTGGTTTAGACCTGGTTTAGACCTGGTTTAGACCTGGTTTAGTCCTGGTTTAGTCCTGGTTTAGTCCTGGTTTAGACCTGGTTTAGACCTGGTTTAGACCTGGTTTAGTCCTGGTTTAGACCTGGTTTAGTCCTGGTTTAGACCTGGTTTAGTCCTGGTTTAGTCCTGGTTTAGACCTGGTTTTGACCTGGTTTTGACCTGGTTTAGTCCTGGTTTCGACCTGGTTTAGTCCTGGTTTCGACCTGGTTTAGTCCTGCTTTAGTCCTGGTTTAGACCTGTTTTAGTCCCGGTTTAGTCCCGGTTTAGTCCCGGTTTAGACCCGGTTTAGACCCGGTTTAGACCCGGTTTAGACCCGGTTTAGACCCGGTTTAGACCCGGTTTAGACCCGGTTTAGTCCTGGTTTAGTCCTGGTTTAGACCCGGTTTAGACCCGGTTTAGTCCCGGTTTAGTCCCGGTTTAGTCCCGGTTTAGTCCCGGTTTAGACCCGGTTTAGACCCGGTTTAGTCCCGGTTTAGTCCCGGTTTAGACCCGGTTTAGTCCTGGTTTAGACCTGGTTTAGTCCTGGTTTAGACCTGGACCACTGAGGATTCCACAGATATCTGGGCACATGGGAACAGAAAAGAAAGTTTTACCGTTTAATGTGGAAAATCACAGTTTATTGTCTAAAGAAAGTTTTTTTATTTTTATGTCGTTAATTATCACCGTGGTATCGGAATCTGTATCGAGTATCGAGTCTATTCCTTAGTATGGAAACCCTGTTTGAAATGTGAGTACAGTGAACCCTCGCTGTATCGCGGTTCACTCTTCGCGGCCTCGCTGTTTCGCGGATTTTTTTTTCCAATTTTTTTTTTTTTTTTTCCCAATTTTTTTTTATAGTGTAACTTTTTTTTTTACGGTGTAACATTCTGTCCTGCGCCCTGATTAGCTAAGAGACTAGACCAGGACTAAACCAGGTCTAAAGCAGGTCTAAACCAGGACTAAACCAGGTCTAAACCAGGACTAAACCAGGTCTAGACCAGGGATGGTAGGGACAGAGTCTCTGATTTTCTTCACGAGAGCGCCTGGGTGACAGGAGGTGTGGCCTTTGTTTACTTGCACGAGCCATGGAAGAGAGTGCGAGCCGGACCATGGAAGAGCCAAGAACATGGACGGGCCTGGCCCGGACGCCGCGCGGCGTCCGGGGGAGCCGCAGCGGGGGGAGGACACTCGCACGCACAGAGGAGACAGTGGGTCTTTTATCCTCACGAACCCGACCCTGTCCTAGAGAGCTGTGGAGTATTGGCGACGCATTGATAGCGGTCTGATTTTGGAGCCGGGGTGAAATGGAACCAACTCTTGTGAGCGCAGGTTGGTCTTACCTGGTCTTGTGGTGCTCAGAGGCGTCTGTTAGCGGTTTGGCACTGTTAGCATTGGCTTGAGTCTTGCCCAAAATGATATCCAGGTCGCTTTCCACTCGACTTTCGCACATGGCATGGATATGTGGTACCAAAACAAACACACGTGTCAGCGCGCACACGTGTCCGCGCGCACGTGTCCGCGTGTCACGTGCCCCCCCCCCCCACTATTAATATATTTTAATGAAAATCTACAAAAGTTTGAGTGTTTAAACAAGAGAAAAATGTTAATACCAGTCTCAGAAAGGTGTATAATGTGTCTGGTGAAGCGTTTTCAGCCTTAAAACATGTAGAATAATTGTAAAATATAAAATTGTCCTACTTCGCGGATTTCACTTATTGCGGGCTATTTCTGGAACCTAACCCCCGCGATAAACGAGGGTTCACTGTATTGCAACAACTGCGTAGGATTCAGCCGTATCGCATAGCCTCCATGGAGATATGTGTGTCTAATGCTGTACTGTTGAACATTCCTGGCACAGCAATAACATCGCCATGGAGACGAGCAGACGGCCAACTCCTCACTTAGAAAGTTCCGCAGTACTCCTTTTAAAATAGCTGCGTCACTAGTCTGCCGTCAAAGTTCATCATCACTCTGTCCCCCTCCCTAGTGCGTGTGAGGGTGCACGGATCCACATCCCGACCTTCCACTGTCTCCTCGCTGCTCTCTGGTTCAGGGGCCAAACCGGGGCACTTCCTGGTCATACGATAAATGTGCATAGTGGTGCGCTAAAGGGGGCCACATGACCCAGACTGAACCATTCATGTTTATTTGTGGGTTTATTTTGTTTTCTTAAGTCTCTTAGTTACTTAAGTCATACCATATGGGGTTTATTTAAAGGAGAAGTAACGTTTTTTACAATCTGAGCCTTATTTCAGTGATAAAACAAGTTGTTTTACTCACCCATAGCACTTTGGTGTCATATGGAGCACTTCCAGAGATGTTTTAGATTAGCGGTTAGCCTAGCGCGACTTCTAGCCATAGCTCGGGGCATATAATATATTCCCCGAGCATGTAATATGCCCCGTGCGGTCTCCAAATAACACAAACTTTAGCACTTTTCAAATCATAGAAGCTCGATGTCTTAGTCTACGATTTTGTTTGAGTCAAAAGTGGCCTGTAATCCGAGATTTATCCATAGTTTACAGCTTTGCGTTTCATGTTTGGGTCCCGGGAGCTGAGAGCACAGTCCGCACATGCGCACTGGCGTCCTCATCTACTCGAAACTATGGCTAAATCTCGGATTACAGGCCGCTTTTGACCACACGAAATCTTAGGCTAAGACATCGGGCTTCTATGATTTGAAAAGTGCTAAAGTTTGTGTTATTTGGAGACTGCAAACATGTGCCCCGAGCACTCATATTATGGAGATCACAAATCTAAAAAATCTCCTGAAGTGCTCCATATGACACCAAAGTGCTATGGGTGAGTAAAACAACTTGTTTTATTACAGAAATAAGGCTCAGATTGTAAAAAAATGTGACTTCTCCTTTAAGTATTTTCTTTATTATGTTGAACTGCAGGTGTTTTATCATTATGGGGACTGTTAATTGTAGTTAAACAATAAGAAGAAGTGAAGTGAACTTTATTGATCTCACACTGGAGAAATTCTTCTCTGCATTTTAACCCATCCTATATATATTTACATATATTAGGAGCAGTGGGCAGCACACACATTGGGGCGCCCGGGGACCATCTCCATGATCTTCTTGCTTCGGCTTGGTCAGGACCTAAGCTGGAGTACCTATGGTGCATGTTTTGGGTTAATAATGATTGGGTTAATAATGATGATAATATGGTATCGGAATAGTATCGATATCAGCCTATCCAAATCCAGGTATCTGGATTGGATCGGAATTGAAAAAATGTGGATCGGTGCATCCCTATCACATATACACTATATTACCAAAAGTATTCGCTCACCCATTCAAATGATCAGAATCAGGTGTCCTAATCACTTGGCCTGGCCACAGGGCTTGGCCCCTTAATTCCAGTGAAAGAAACTTTGAATGCTTCAGGATACCAAAACATTTTGGACAATTCCATGCTCCCAACCTTGTGGGAACAGTTTGGAGCGGGCCCCTTCCTCTTCCAACATGACTGTGCACCAGTGCACAAAGCAAGGTCCATAAAGACATGGATGACGGAGTCTGATGTGGATGAACTTGACTGGCCTGCACAGAGTCCTGACCTGAACCCGATAGAACACCTTTGGGATGAATTAGAGCGGAGACTGAGAGCCAGGCCTTCTCGACCAACATCAGTGTGTGACCTCACCAATCCGCTTTTGGAAGAATGGTCAAAAATTCCTATAAACACTCTCCTCAACCTTGTGGACAGTCTTCCCAGAAGAGTTGAAGCTGTAATAGCTGCAAAAGGTGGACCGACATCATATTGAACTCTATGGGTTAGGAATGGGATGGCACTTCAGTTCATAGTATGAGTCAAGGCAGGTGAGCGAATACTTTTGGTAATATAGTGTACCTGTAGCAAAAGTACAAAAGGCTTGTATATAATACATATAAGTAAAACATACAATATGGAGCGGAATAAAGCTCAAATGTGTCATTTAAAGGGATGGTTTGGGTTTTTGGATGTGAATCTGTACGGCGCCCCCTTCAGCAGTGTTGTGCATTAACACTGACTTACCCCTGACAGTGTCCTCTGAGCCGAGTTCTGCCCCGGTTCTGGAGCTGACCAAAGTAGGTACGGCAAGTTAGCAGGGACACTTAATAAAGCTTGTTTTTCTTCTCAAAACAATATTTGCAGAAGCAGACTGAAGAGGCAGGTGGATGGGTGGGTGGGATCACCCAGAGGGTGAGGCGGGTGAGGCGGGTGCGGTAGATGTCCTGCAGGGAGGGGAGCAGTGAGCTGCTCTCACTACTCGCTGTAGCTTTTTCCGGGTGCAGGACACGGATGTTCTCTGTCTCCTCAGATGTGCAGTGATCACAGAGTTTGCCCGGGAAGTCCTGGCTCAGCGCGGAGTGAAGGTGGAGGTGTCTGGGGAGAGGGAGCCCGTGGTGGTGTCCCTGTCAGAGGAGCAGGAGCAGATGGGTGAGGAGAAGACGGGTGAGGAGAAGATGGGAGCAGAAGAACAAGACAAAGAAACGGAGGAGACGAATGGAGAGAAGCCAGTGGAGATGGCAAGAGCTGGAGAGAAATGTGAGGTACTGTCCTCCTCTGACCCTCTCCTCCTCCTCATTTCCTCCTCTGCACCACTGTCCTCCTCTGACCCTCTCCTCCTCCTCATTTCCTCCTCTGCACCACTGTCCTCCTCTGACCCTCTCCTCCTCCTCGTTTCCTCCTCCTCTGCACCACTGTCCTCCTCTGACCCTCTCCTCCTCCTCGTTTCCTCCTCCTCTGCACCACTGTCGTCCTCTGACCCTCTCCTCCTCGTTTCCTCCTCCTCTGCACCACTGTCCTCCTCTGACCCTCTCTCCTCCTCCTCGTTTCCTCCTCCTCTGCACCACTGTCCTCCTCTGACCCTCTCCTCCTCCTCGTTTCCTCCTCCTCTGCACCACTGTCCTCCTCTGACCCTCTCCTCCTCCTCCTCGTTTCCTCCTCCTCTGCACCACTGTCCTCCTCTGACCCTCTCCTCCTCCTCCTCGTTTCCTCCTCCTCTGCACCACTGTCCTCCTCTGACCCTCTCCTCCTCCTCGTTTCCTCCTCCTCTGCACCACTGTCCTCCTCTGACCCTCTCCTCCTCCACTGCACCACTGTCCTCCTCTGACCCTCTCTCCTCCTCCTCGTTTCCTCCTCCTCTGCACCACTGTCCTCCTCTGACCCTCTCTCCTCCTCCTCGTTTCCTCCTCCTCTGCACCACTGTCCTCCTCTGACCCTCTCCTCCTCCTCGTTTCCTCCTCCTCTGCACCACTGTCCTCCTCTGACCCTCTCCTCCTCCTCGTTTCCTCCTCCTCTGCACCACTGTCCTCCTCTGACCCTCTCCTCCTCCTCCTCGTTTCCTCCTCCTCTGCACCACTGTCCTCCTCTGACCCTCTCCTCCTCCTCGTTTCCTCCTCGTCTGCACCACTGTCCTCCTCTGACCCTCTCCTCCTCCTCGTTTCCTCCTCGTCTGCACCACTGTCCTCCTCTGACCCTCTCCTCGTTTCCTCCTCCTCTGCACCACTGTCCTCCTCTGACCCTCTCCTCGTTTCCTCCTCCTCTGCACCACTGTCCTCCTCTGACCCTCTCCTCCTCGTTTCCTCCTCCACTGCACCACTGTCCTCCTCTGACCCTCTCCTCCTCCTCGTTTCCTCCTCCTCTGCACCTCTGACCCTCTCCTCCTCCTCGTTTCCTCCTCCTCTGCACCACTGTCCTCCTCTGACCCTCTCCTCCTCCTCGTTTCCTCCTCCTCTGTACCTCTGACCCTCTCCTCCTCCTCGTTTCCTCCTCCTCTGCACCACTGTCCTCCTCTGACCCTCTCTCCTCCTCCTCGTTTCCTCCTCCTCTGCACCACTGTCCTCCTCTGACCCTCTCCTCCTCCTCGTTTCCTCCTCCACTGCACCACTGTCCTCCTCTGACCCTCTCCTCCTCCTCGTTTCCTCCTTCACTGCACCACTGTCCTCCTCTGACCCTCTCCTCCTCCTCGTTTCCTCCTCCTCTGCACCACTGTCCTCCTCTGACCCTCTCCTCCTCCTCGTTTCCTCCTCCTCTGCACCACTGTCCTCCTCCTCGTTTCCTCCTCCTCTGCACCACTGTCCTCCTCTGACCCTCTCTCCTCCTCCTCGTTTCCTCCTTCACTGCACCACTGTCCTCCTCTGACCCTCTCCTCCTCCTCGTTTCCTCCTCCTCTGCACCACTGTCCTCCTCTGACCCTCTCCTCCTCCTCGTTTCCTCCTCCTCTGCACCACTGTCCTCCTCTGACCCTCTCCTCCTCCTCGTTTCCTCCTCCACTGCACCACTGTCCTCCTCTGACCCTCTCCTCCTCCTCGTTTCCTCCTCCTCTGCACCACTGTCCTCCTCTGACCCTCTCCTCCTCCTCGTTTCCTCCTCCACTGCACCACTGTCCTCTTCTGACCCTCTCCTCCTCCTCGTTTCCTCCTCCTCTGCACCACTGTCCTCCTCTGACCCTCTCCTCCTCCTCGTTTCCTCCTCCTCTGCACCACTGTCCTCCTCTGACCCTCTCCTCCTCCTCCTTTCCTCCTCGTCTGCACCACTGTCCTCCTCTGACCCTCTCTCCTCCTCGTTTCCTCCTCCTCTGCACCACTGTCCTCCTCTGACCCTCTCCTCCTCCTCCTCGTTTCCTCCTCCTCTGCACCACTGTCCTCCTCTGACCCTCTCCTCCTCCTCGTTTCCTCCTCCTCTGCACCACTGTCCTCCTCTGACCCTCTCTCCTCCTCCTCGTTTCCTCCTCCTCTGCACCACTGTCCTCCTCTGTCCCTCTCCTCCTCCTCGTTTCCTCCTCGTCTGCACCACTGTCCCCCTCTGACCCTCTCTCCTCCTCCTCGTTTCCTCCTCCTCTGCACCACCCTCCTCCTCTGACCCTCCCTCCTCCTCCGCGTTTCCTCCTCCTCTGCACCCCTCTCCTCCTCTGACTCTCTCTCCTCCTCCTCGTTTCCTCCTCCTCTGCACCACTGTCCTCCTCTGACCCTCTCTCCTCCTCCTCGTTTCCTCCTCCTCTGCACCACTGTCCTCCTCTGACCCTCTCCTCCTCCTCGTTTCCTCCTCCACTGCACCACTGTCCTCTTCTGACCCTCTCCTCCTCCTCTGCACCACTGTCCTCCTCTGACCCTCTCCTCCTCCTCGTTTCCTTCTCCTCTGACCCTCCCTCTCTTCTGTAGGCGGGTTTGCGTGTCCTCGAGGGTCTGGCGGCCTCTGGTCTGCGCTCGGTCAGATTCGCTCTCGAGGTTCCTGGTCTCTGCAGCGTCACGGCCAACGACTTCTCCGCCAAAGCCGCCGCGCTCATTGCCAGAAACGCTCAGTACAACAACGTGAGCCACCTGGTGGAGGCGAGCTGCAAGGACGCCAGGTACCGCCCCCCTGCGGCGAGGAGGTCGTGGGTTTGACTCCCGATGTTCTCCCTGTGTCACTGTGACGAGGTAGAGGAACTGTACTCGAACGTTAGTGCAAAACATGACTCGTCTGGAATGTTCCACAGTATGGCATTAAACCTTTCTATCTTCATGGACCAGACCAAGTTCCAGGTCAGATCTGTGGAGAGGCGACTCCGCTCACCGTCAGAATGTCCGTTTTTCTAGGTATTTTTGAGCTCTAAAACCACCTGGAATTGAATACAGCACGGTAGCTGAGTGGTTAGGACTTTTGCCTCACAGCAAGAAGGTTCGGGCCTTTCAGTGTAGCGTTTGCATGTTCTTCCCGTGTCTGGGTGGGTTTCCTCTGGGCACTCCGGTATTCCCCATCAACACAAAAACATGTTCCAGGTAAAATCCTCCAGCTGAGGTCCTGACCAAGACGACAAACCAGGGCTGGACTGGGACAAAAAAAACGGCCCTGGACCGGCCCCTCATAATTAGCGGAGCACAACGGACTAATTTATGTTTGTGTTCCCCGAAGCAAAGTATTTTACTATTGTTACGTCTTGGCTGAGGGGAACCCATTTAAAGGAAACATCCCCCAAACCACCAGCAAACTCACAGTAACTACACATTCAAAGGTTTATTTAAAATGCATCTTGCACACACAAAAAAACCCCTTTCTCATCGAATCTACACGATTCACGCTTCAAAACGGTGAATTTCGCCAAAAGGTGAGCGATTGTCCATCACCTAAAAGTCACGGTATTATCCGAACATTACTACTGCTGACCTGCTGTGCCTGTGCCACACTTCCCTGGTCACTCTGTCCCTCAGGTTCCCTCAGGTTTAGTCCAGGATTAGTCCAGGTTTAGACCAGGTTTAGACCAGGTTTAGACCAGGTTTAGTTCAGGTTTAGTTCAGGTTTAGACCAGGTTTAGACCAGGTTTAGTCCAGGTTTAGACCAGGTTTAGACCAGGTTTAGTTCAGGTTTAGACCAGGTTTAGACCAGGTTTAGACCAGGTTTAGACCAGGTTTAGACCAGGTTTAGACCAGGTTTAGTCCAGATTTAGTCCAGGTTTAGTCCAGGTTTAGTCCAGGTTTAGTCCAGGTTTAGTCCAGGTTTAGTCCAGGTTTAGACCAGGTTTAGACCAGGTTTAGACCAGGTTTAGACCAGGTTTAGACCAGGTTTAGACCAGGTTTACTCCAGGTTTAGACCAGGTTTACTCCAGGTTTAGACCAGGTTTAGACCAGGTTTAGTCCAGGTTTAGTCCAGGTTTAGTCCAGGTTTAGACCAGGTTTAGTCCAGGTTTAGTCCAGGTTTAGACCAGGTTTAGTCCAGGTTTAGTCCAGGATTAGTCCAGGATTAGTCCAGGATTAGTCCAGGTTTAGACCAGGTTTAGACCAGGTTTAGTTCAGGTTTAGTTCAGGTTTAGACCAGGTTTAGACCAGGTTTAGTCCAGGTTTAGACCAGGTTTAGACCAGGTTTAGACCAGGTTTAGACCAGGTTTAGACCAGGTTTAGTCCAGATTTAGTCCAGGTTTAAACCAGGTTTAGTCCAGGTTTAGACCAGGTTTAGACCAGGTTTAGACCAGGTTTAGACCAGGTTTAGACCAGGTTTACTCCAGGTTTAGACCAGGTTTACTCCAGGTTTAGACCAGGTTTAGACCAGGTTTACTCCAGGTTTACACCAGGTTTAGACCAGGTTTAGACCAGGTTTAGACCAGGTTTAGACCAGGTTTAGACCAGGTTTAGACCAGGTTTAGTCCAGGTTTAGTCCAGGTTTAGTCCAGGTTTAGTCCAGGTTTAGACCAGGTTTAGACCAGGTTTAGACCAGGTTTAGTCCAGGTTTAGTCCAGGTTTAGTCCAGGATTAGTCCAGGATTAGTCCAGGTTTAGACCAGGTTTAGACCAGGTTTAGTCCTAGGTTAGTCCAGGTTTACTTCAGGTTCCCTGTCCACCTTCAGCCTGGGCTGCAGAGGACGTGGAGGCTCCAGCCCCTCCAGAGAATATGTCTGTTATTTTAGAACATTTTGCAGCGTCGATAGTGAGATTTTTTCATCTTTTAGCCGTAACTTCTCCACTCCCCCTTTCTGCCGCTTCTCCATGTTTCCACCTCGACACTGAAACTGTCAGGATCAGTGCAGAGAAAGGGGCGGGACCGCTCTCGTGAGCTTCTGTATCCTGATTGGTTTAGTCCACTGTCTGTATTGAACATGGACCAATGGGACGCCTCCTCTAAATTGTGGGCCGGTCTCTAAGTTAAAAAAAACAAAACAAAAAACAGCATTGGCCCGGAGGACTGTCGGCCCACCGGGAAAATGCCCAGTATGCCCGATGACCAGTCCAGGTCTGCTAGAAACGAGATCATTTTGAAGGTGCCTGGGCGCCACATGAGCTGCCCACTGCTCCTGAAAGGATGGGTGAAATGCACGGATAGTACTCCAAAAAAAAAAAAAAGTAAAGTAGAACTGTTTAATGTCACACTGTGGAACATTCCAGGCAGAGCAGTGGCGTCTCCATAGAAACAAGCAGGAAATAAATCCCAAAATCTGGAGTTTTCAAAGTTCAGCCACAAAAATGAGATAAACTGCAGTAAACACAAATGTGAGAATCCTGGGAAGAGGAAGCACAACTTTTACTCAAGTATCAGTACTGTAGTTAATCAATATCAATACAAATATTACTGAAGTAGGAGCAGAAGTATGCGGATGGAAAAGTACTCTGAAAAGTACACCGTGTCCTCAGAGTTGGAGGTTGTGGGTTAGACCCCTGTGCACGTGTGTGGGGGGTGATATTCTGTTATGTTTCCACAGTTTGCTCATGTACGAGAAGCGCGGGAGGAAAGACCGCTATGACGTCATCGACCTGGACCCGTACGGAAGCCCCTCCCCTTTCCTCGACGCCGCCGTGCAGGCCGTCAGTGAAGGAGGTGAGGTTCAGCTTCGGGGACAAACACACCTGGAGTTGGGTTTGGTTTCATTTACACGTTTAACACACAAACCTGCAGATTTAGAGTTCTTCACTCAACCTGAAAACACTCTTGTGATGTCATCATGTGGTGATACAGGAAGTGCTCACTAGAAACATGTGGATCATCATTTCAGCCCTGGAATTAAAACAAAAAAACACAAACTGCAATAAATAATAAATACAATAATGCAAACTTTTACTGATTATTATTTATAAAGATGGACAATTCTGATGGTGTAGAATCCATAGATTCTGATGGTTTAAAAGTTCAAAGTCACTTTTATTGTGAAAAACCATATGTACAGGTCGCACACACAGCGCCCCCTAGGCCCACAGTGAACAGAAAACATGTGATAAACAAGACAATAAACACCAGGACTAAAACATCACATATACCTGTAGCAAAAGTACAACTACTACTGCTGCTACTACTGCTACTACTACTACTACTACTACTACTACTACTACTACTACTACTACTACTACTACTACTACTACTACTACTACTACTACTACTACTACTACTACTACTACTACTACTACTACTACTACTACTACTACTACTACTACTACTACTACTACTACTACTACTACTACTACTACTACTACTACTACTACCATGACTAAAACATCACATATACCTGTAGTAAAAGTACAACTACTACTACTACTACTACTATGACTAAAACATCACATATACTCGTAGTAAAAGTACAAAAGGCTTGTGTATAATACAAATAAGTAAAACACACAATGTGGAGCGGAATAAAGCTCAAATGTGTCATTTAACAGGGATGAAAGAGTTCCGCTTTTTAGCGGAACTCCGTTTTTTTGTTTAGCCGCGTGGTAATTTTTTTTTTTTTTCCAAATACGTTGGAAATTTTGGGTGTGTATTATACATGTATAATTGTGTTTAGGGTTGCCAACCGTCCGCTGAAAAATGTAATCGTCCCGTAATCAGAAACAAAAGTACATGTCTCGTATTAAGCTTCTACATGTGTGCGGAGCCGCGTGAGCTTGCGTGCTCTTCTGGTGCTGCGGACACCGCACGCCCCGAGCTGCGCCGCGAGTGCGCTCTCTCGGCTCCTTATCAGACTTTGATGTCGCAAAATCGGGGTCAGTGCCGTGTTTTGATATCAACTTTTAAATAAAAACCACTACAATTGTTTAAAAATGTGTTTTATCGCTATTCATTAAAGCCCCCCCCCCCGCGGAATTTTTTTTTTTTCCCCGGGGGGGGGGGGGTTACTTTCCGCTTTTTTCATGATTGGCCACTTTCATCCTTGATTTAAGCAGCAGTGTCATTTAAGCAGCAGTGTCAGTCTAATTTAAGCAGCAGTGTCAGTCTAATTTAAGCATCAGTGTCATTTAAGCAGCAGCGTCAGTGTCATTTAAGCGTCAGTGTCTTTTAAGCAGCAGTGTCTTAAGCAGCAGTGTCTTTTAAGCATTAGTGTCATTTAAGCATCAGTGCCTGTCATTTAAGCAGCTGTGTCAGCGTCATTTAAGCAGCTGTGTCAGCGTCATTTAAGCAGCAGTGTCATTTAAGCAGCTGTGTCAGCGTCATTTAAGCAGCAGCGTCATTTAAGCAGCAGCGTCAATTAAGCAGCAGTGTCAATTAAGCAGCAGTGTCAGTGTGATTTAAGCAGCAGTGTGATTGGGAGAGAGTTGAGCATCCTGGCAGCTTGGTGGATGAAGCTGTCTTTCAGTCTGCTGGTCTTGGCCCTGAGGCTCTTCAGTCTCCTTCCTGATGGCAGCAGACTGAAGAGGCAGTTGGATGGGTGGGTGGGATCACCCAGAGGGTGAGGCGGGTGCGGTAGATGTCCTGCAGCATGAGCTCTGACGATATGTTTGAGCATATTTTTATTATTTTCCTCAAATTATTATGAAAATTTACTACAAACTCACCCACAGCCTCCTTTTTTTAACCACAAACCTTTAAAGGTCCCATTTCATGAAATTTTCACTTTCTGAAGTTTTTGAACGTTAATGTGAGCTCCCCTACCCTGTTTAGGGCCCCCCCATGGCTAAAAGTTGCGAAATGTGTAAACTGAGCATTTACGATCCTTTTCTGCGTTTGAAAAAAAACACAGCTCAAACGGGCGATTCTGAACAAGGAAGCTTTCTGACGTCACATCGAAAATGCAGTTCCCCACCCCCTCCCTGTCTGTGTTTCCACACCGTCTCTGTAAATCCTGCCCAGAGAGTTTGGACTGTGAAGGAGCTACGCAATGCAAAATGCGTTTTTTTATTTGCCTGGAGGCACGTGCGAGTGTTTCTAGGCTCGGAAGTCCTTTACCCGACCCTCTGGACCTCTGAAACAGCAGTGGTTTAATTTTATTTTCTGTGAAAATATGTTTTTTTCATTGAAACGGCTTTCCTTTCTTCCTTCGCGCATAAAATGTGGAAGTGGAATCCAGGAAACAGCGACGCATTTGGCCCACCCCACCCCACCCCACCCGCTGCTCTAACCCATCTGTGTCCTTCTCATTTGCATTCAAGCAACAACGCCCAGAATGAGGTGTTCAGAGAGAGACTTTTTGACCATGTCTGTGGTATGTGTCTTTCTCATGCATGTGTTGATTTTGAAGAAGGATTCATTTACAGTATTAGGGAACCATTAAGGAGCCATATAAAAGCATCAAGAAGTACCATGTCATGGGATCTTTAAAGGGATATGCCACCCCCAGGTCAAATTTGGGCATCTCCCCACAGTCCAGAGACTAAAATAAGTGGTGGAAAGCGTTTTCCTGCTCACCCAGCCATTGTCCGAGTCTGTCGCCACTGACCGCCGCGGTATCTGATGCTCCTCCGCGTTAGACTGGAGTCTAACGTCGCCAGAGAAAGATTTCGGCCAGAAGGAATTAATTTGCTCGATGCTTGTCCCAATTACTTTCTGTGTAGTGCGCATTCATATCGAGTGCAAATAAATGTGCAAATCAACACGGAGAGCTTGCCTTGGTCATTTTGGGTGGGAACTATTTTTCAGTGCGGAAAAACACAGCCGAAGCACACACCACGCTGCATAACAGGGGAACTCCCTTCCTGGTGCGTAACAGGGATTCCCCTGTGTGCTTCGGCTGTGTTTTTCCGCACTGTAAAACGTGTTTTGGTGGTGTGTGTGCAGGGCTGCTGTGCGTCACCTGCACGGACATGGCGGTGATGGCGGGGAACAGCGGAGAGACGTGCTACAGCAAATACGGATCTGTGTCCATCAAGTCCAAGTTCTGCCACGAGATGGTGAGAGCGAAACTGAGTAAGACTAGAGCTGGGCGGTATGACCACAAATTGATATCACGATATTTTTCAAAATTATATCAGTGTCACAGTATTTGTCAGTATATTTTTCATGCATGACTCAGTGTTAACCCCGTTTCCTAATAATATAGGGCAGGGGTGCTCACACACACACACACACACACACACACACACACACACACACACACACACACACACCTTAGTCCTTCAGTCCTGGTTTAGACCTGGTTTAGACCTGGTTTAGACCTGGTTTAGACCTGGTTTAGTCCTGGTTTAGACCTGGTTTAGTCCTGGTTCAGACCTGGTTTAGACCTAGTTTAGTCTTGGTTTAGACCTGGTTTAGTCCTGGTGTAGACCTGGTGTAGACCTGGTTTAGTCTTGGTTTAGACCTGGTTTAGTCCTGGTTTAGACCTGGTTTAGCCTTGGTTTTGTGCTGGTTTAGTCCCAGATCAGTCTCGGTTTAGACCTGGTTTAGTCTTGGTTTAGACCTGGTGTAGACCTTGTTCAGTCCTGGTTTAGTCCTGGTTCAGACCTGGTTTAGACCTAGTTTAGTCTTGGTTTAGACCTGGTTTAGTCCTGGTGTAGACCTGGTGTAGACCTGGTTTAGACCTGGTTTAGTCTTGGTGTAGACCTGGTTTAGACCTGGTTTAGTCTTGGTTTAGACCTGGTTTAGTCCTGGTTTAGACCTGGTTTAGCCTTGGTTCTGTGCTGGTTTAGTCCCAGATCAGTCTCGGTTTAGACCTGGTTTAGTCTTGGTTTAGACCTGGTTTAGTCCTGGTTTAGCCTTGGTTTAGTCCTGGTTTAGTCTTGGTTTAGACCTGGTGTAGACCTGGTTTAGACCTGGTTTAGTCTTGGTTTAGTCCTGGTTTAGTCCTGGTTTAGTCCTGGTTTAGACCTGGTTTAGCCTTGGTTTTGTGCTGGTTTAGTCCCAGATCAGTCTCGGTTTAGACCTGGTTTAGTCCTGGTTTAGCCTTGGTTTAGTCCTGGTTTAGTCCCAGATCAATCTCGGTTTAGACCTGGTTTAGTCTTGGTTTAGACCTGGTTTAGTCTTGGTTTAGACCTGGTGTAGACCTGGTTTAGACCTGGTTTAGTGTTGGTTTAGACCTGGTTTAGTCCTGGTTTAGACCTGGTTTAGCCTTGGTTTAGTCCTGGTTTAGTCCCAGATCAGTCTCGGTTTAGACCTGGTTTAGTCTTGGTTTAGACCTGGTTTAGTCTTGGTTTAGACCTGGTGTAGACCTGGTTTAGACCTGGTTTAGTCTTGGTTTAGACCTGGTTTAGCCTTGGTTTAGTCCTGGTTTAGACCTGGTTTAGCCTTGGTTTAGTCCTGGTTTAGTCCCAGATCAGTCTCGGTTTAGACCTGGTTTAGTCTTGGTTTAGACCTGGTTTAGTCTTGGTTTAGACCTGGTGTAGACCTGGTTTAGACCTGGTGTAGACCTGGTTTAGACCTGGTTTAGTCTTGGTTTAGACCTGGTTTAGCACACAGATCTCGGCACACCATCAAACTCAAAAGTAGATCCCGGTCAAAAAAAAGTTTGAGCACCCCTGCTCTAAAACATGTACAATAGGGGGAAAAGAGGTTCTTAAACTCAGCGGGAGTATCCTGGTTAAATAAATGTCAATTAAAGAGTGTAGCGCCCCCATTGGACACGTTTATGACATCACTGCCTGGAGATCGTCTGAATCTGAACGTGGAAGAGAAAACATCTCAAAAACTCTCCAGAATAAAATGTAGAACTTCTTTTACCTGAGATAAGTCATAGTTTGGAGCTTCGATTGTTGTTTCTGTGAAAATTCTTTGTCGATTTTCCGCCTTTTTTATCTGTAAGCCGTCGTGTTTGTCCAGGTCCACTCGTCTTTGTGAAGTTTGGTCAAAGTGTGTGGTTCTGGGTGGACTGGTAAGAGGTAAAGGATCAAAAGTGAATAAATTGGACTTTCTTGTTCTTCTTGTTGTCCTCGTTGTCCTCCGTGGTCAGGCTCTGCGCATCATCCTGCACAGTCTGGACCAGAGAGCCGGAGTTTACCAGCGCTACATCTCGCCCCTCCTCTCCATCAGCGTGGACTTCTACATCCGAGTGTTTGTGAGGGTCTTCACCGGCCAGGCCAAGGTCAAGAACTCTGCCAGGTCAGGACTGAACCGGGGACTGAACCGGGACTAAATCAGGGACTGAACTGGGACTGAACCGCGATTAAAGTGGGACTGAACCGGGGCTGAACCAGGACTGAACCGGGGACTAAATCAGGGACTAAATCAGGGACTGAACCAGGACTGAACCGGGGACTGAACTGGGACTGAACCAAGGCTAAAGCTGGACTGAACCGAGACTAAAGCTGGCCTAAAACAGGACTAAAACGGGACTGAACTGAGACTAAACCGGGACTAAACCGGGACTAAACCGGGACTAAACCGGGGACTGAACCGGGGACTGAACCGGGGACTGAACCGGGGACTGAACCGGGGACTGAACCGGGGACTGAACCGGGGACTGAACCGGGACTGAACCGAGACTAAACCGAGACTGAACCGGGACTGAACCGGGACTGAACCGGGACTGAACCGGGGACTAAACTGAGGACAAAAGCGGGACTGAACCACGATTAAACCAGGGACTGAACCGCAACTAAAGCGGGACTGAACTGCGACTAAACCAGGGACTGAACCGGGGACTGAACCGGAACCAAACTGGAACTAAACCAGGACTAAAACAAGACTAGGTCAGTAGTCTCACAATGATACCGTGGGCCATCACAACCTGTCGAATCCCAAATCTTTTCTTAAACTCATTGTTCTGGTGCAGCAACAGCTAAAGGCCGAGGAACTACATAGACCATGATGCTTTACTGTTTCAGTGCAGACTACATGAAGAAATAACCGTTATAACTTTAAAATCGAAGTTCTTTGGATTAAGTCTTGTCAGAATTGTGAAAGTACCGTACAGAGGTTTGGATATGCTGACTTCCCTGAACGTTGCTCGTGTTTTGTTTGTTTTCGTGTTTCTTTTGCAGTAAACAGGCTCTGGTCTACAACTGCGTGGGCTGCGGCTCCTTCCATTTACAGAGAATGGGCCGAAGAACCAGCAACGGAAAACAGTGAGGACCACACGTCTGAAGATACCCACACTTCACACTCGAAGGAGCTCTATACTCGAGATTCTGATCCCACGATGAGAATCATAAAAACCCTCTTTCTTTAGACAGTAGATTAAACTGTAGAACTTTATTATATATCCCTCTTTGTCCTCATGTGGAGTCCCTCAGTGGTCCAGGACTAAACCAAGTCTAAACCAGGTCTAAACCGGGTCCAAACCGGGTCCAAACCGGGTCCAAACCAGGTCCAAACCAGGTCCAAACCAGGTCCAAACCTGGTCCAAACCAGGTCCAAACCAGGCCCAAACCAGGTCTAAACCAGGTCTAAACCAGGTCCAAACCAGGTCCAAACCAGGTCCAAACCAGGTCCAAACCAGGTCCAAACCAGGTCCAAACCTGGTCTAAACCTGGTTTAAACCTGGTTTAAACCTGGTTTAAACCAGGTCTAAACCAGGTCTAAACCAGGTCTAAACCAGGTCTAAACCAGGGCCAAACCTGGTCCAAACCTGGTCCAAACCAGGTCTAAACCAGGACTAAACCAGGACTAAACCAGGTCTAAACCAGGTCTAAACCAGGTCTAAACCAGGCCCAAACCAGGCCCAAACCAGGCCCAAACCAGGCCCAAACCAGGCCCAAACCAGGCCCAAACCAGGCCCAAACCAGGCCCAAACCAGGCCCAAACCAGGCCCAAACCAGGTCTAAACCAGGTCCAAACCAGGTCCATGGATGTATTCCAGGAAAGGTTCTGCTCTGTCCTGTCGATGGGACTTGTTTTTTAGAATCGATATCTGCAAAAAAAAAAAAAAATTCTAGTTTCAGTACTAGTTTTTAGTATTAATTAGGATCTGATTTTGGATACTTCACAGCCCTAACTGCAGCGGCATATTTGGAAGCGTACGCGTCATTTCCATGTGTGTTTGTGTTTTCAGTATGAAGTACTCGGCTGCCACAGGACCTCCAGTGGGACCTGAGTGTGAACACTGCGGACACAGGCACCAGGTCAGGATCCGTTTACTTTAGACAGGGATGAAAGAGTTCCGTTTTTTAGCGGATCTCCGCTTTTTTTCCAGCTGCGGGGTAATTTATTTATTCATTTATTTATTTTTTTTTACATCTGTGCAAATTCGTTGAGAAAGATTTTGGGTGTATATATACTGTATGTATAGTTGTGTTTAGGGTCGCCAACTGTCCCTTGAAAAACAGAATCGTCCCGTATTCAGAACAAAAGTACGTGTATCTCGTATTAAACTTCGTATTAAACTTCGTATTAAACTTCGTATTAAACTTCGTATTAAACTTCGTATTAAACTTCGGGCCGCGCGAGCCCGTGTCTGGAGCCGCGGACCGAGCGAGTGAGCGCAGCTCTCGTAACAGCCTGTACCATTGTGTGTACACAGGTTAAACTTTATAAAACATCCTATACCTCATCCTACCTGCCCGTGCCTCACTTAACGCGTCGCTCCTCGCTTTTTCACCTGCGCCTTTTAGCGCGCATAAGCTCCTCCTCAATGCCTCTGATTAGACGAAGTGCAAAGCAAAAACAAATCCAATATACTGTATATATATATATATACTACTAGTAGGCCTACCTGTTAATAAAATGTGTTTTTTTTGTACTTTTATGCACAGTTTTACTTTATTGCTAACATATAGCATATAGAAATCCAAATTTCAGAAATTTAAAATTTTACAGGGGGGGGGGGGGGGAATCATGAAAAAAGCGGAAAGTCCCCACTTTCTGCTTTTTTCATGATTGGCCACTTTCATCCCTGTTTAGAACGTGTCGTGGAAATTATCTGTAAAACGCCAAAACGTACAAGAAGACGGTCTGTGTTGGTTTATTACCCTATTTTTCAGACTATGTCACACTTTTTTTCTGGACTGAACCGGGACTGAACCGGGACTAAAGCAAGGGACTGAACCGAGACTGAACCAGGACTGAAACCTGGTCTAAGCCAGGACTAAACCAGGTCCAAACCAGGTCCAAACCAGGACTAAGCCAGGTTTATACCAGGACTGAACCAGGACTAAACCGGGACTAAACCAGGACTAAACTGGCACTAAATCAGGACTAAACCAGGGATTAAACCAGGTAAAGAAGGACTAAACCAGGTCTTCATGGTTTGAGTGGTCCTGCGACTTGTACTCCGGAGCGACTTGTATATTAAAATAGACCTGCATGATTTATCGATTAATTCGACTTTACAGTTCAGGATGGTATGGTATGGTTTGGTATGGTTTATTTATTTGCACAGGGACAGTGCACAACATTTCATTGACCTTTGAAATAAACAAAAGAAAGATGCAGGTGCCAGGTTATAGCAAAAATGCTAATTTCCACCTGTCATCCCGGGACAGGTTGATGTTAATGAAATATACTATGACAGAGATTGTAAATGGGTGATAGACCAGTGCATATGAATAATCACATATGTGCATACATATCAGATAAAATTACAACCATCACTATGCCATTTCTAAAACATTCAAAAAAATTCCATCATTATACATCCATACACACACTCAACAGTCCTAACCTCACACACGCATTCATCACTAATGAGTGCAAATTTGCTTTGATATGAGCCATTTCTTTGTTTGATGTGCAAACGTTTGAAAACTTGTACATGTTATAATCTCATTTGGCAAACGATTCCACTGACTCATGGCAATAAAAGAGAAAGCAGTTTTACTAAAAGAAGTCCTACATTTTGGAGCGCTGCACTCTCGTCTAGAGGTCGCCCTAGTGACTCGAGTTGTTTTTTCAGAGGTCAGCGTAACAAACCTTCTCAGAGGAGGGGCAGCAATACCATGAATCATTTTAAAAATTAGGCAGATGTTTGCGTACATTATTTGGTTATCAAAATTTAAAAAATTATATTTAGAAAGAATATGACAGTGGTGATACTGTCTAGACTTTTTGTCGTGAATCTTTAGAGCGTTTTTGTAAATTGACTCAAGGGGCTGAGCTTAAGGCTGTTTCACGCCTGCGACCAGCTTGTCATGCAATATAGAAAGCGAGAGAGAATCATGGAATTTAAATACATGTGTGATGCCTCAATAGTCAGAAATCCTCGTATATACCTAAAATTTGCCAGATTAAATTTGAGAGAATTTCTGAGCTTTTTTACGTGGTTTTTAAAAGTCAATGTTGAGTCCAACGTGACACCTAAATATGTAAATTCATTGACATTTTTAATTTTCTTCCCATTTATATGAATGGATAATTTAGAAGTTTTCGCCTGTTTGTAAAAAAACATTGCAACTGTCTTTTCTGCATTTAAAGTGAGACTTGAATTTTGCAACCAATCAGCCACCTTCTTCAGTTCCCCTGTTAATCTCACGGCCACTTCTGCAGCATTTTTCCCATGAGTAAACAGGACTGTGTCATCCGCATACATGATGACATTGGAATCACACACCGAGGGGAGATCGTTGATATACAAACTAAAAAGCAGAGGCCCTAATATAGAGCCCTGCGGAACTCCCATGATGCAGTCTTTAAAGGGCGACAGTGTGCAATTTACTCTAACACACTGCTTTCTGTCACTCAGGATGATGTGTTTTTATGAAAATCGATTTTTTAAAAGTTATTTTTTACACGCGAGCGGAACTAATGCGCGGCCACATTCTACACGGGTAAGTTAGCGGGGCGTACCCAAACATTGTACGAGCTAGCGCGGCAGCGAGTGAGCTGAAGCTGGAGCTTGTACCAAACAAAGGTGTTTACATCTGTTTTATGGAACTGGTTCAGTTTTCTTGTGTCGGACTTAGAACAAACGAGTGCTCGCTGTAAGCTCTGTTCAAAAACTGCAGCACGACAAATGTATCCTAGCGCCGAAAGCTGTTGCATGCAGCGGAGTGGGAGAAGTGCAGGTCCGAACGGAATGAAAATAACCACCGTCCAGTCCCTAAAACATTTTCGAACTGTTTGCAGTATGATGAGCACGGCCCACGACAGAAGGCATCACACACGCTGTTGTATGTTTTACCAAAAACATGATGTATGTTGTAAAAGACCTGGTGCCCATATAAACTGTGGAAAAGCCCCGATTCATTAACATGGTGAAAGTTTTGGACCTGAAGTATGTGCTACCAAGAGGCCAATATTTTTCTTGTGTTGCCACAGCTGTACACAGACTGCACAAGCTACACACATGAACACAGACAGTGGCTCCCTCTTTTCTGCATCACTCGAGGAAAAACTAAAACACAACACTCCCCACTCCAGTCCATCTTCCCCACAATCAGGGAAGAATTTAGCTCCAGAAAATGCTTCTTTATAAAAGAAAGATATTTATATAACTGTGATATATATTTTTTAAAACAATAACAGCTTAATTGATGCAGGTGTAATCTATTTGTTTTATAAAAGAACGTTGTGTTATTTTGAGCCAGTTGTCATCTGTTATTTGTTTTTGAGTAGGGCAGAGAAAAATCGATTTTTTAAAATCTGAGATTTTATTTATAGGCCATATCCCCCAGCTCTATATTAAACTCTTCACAAGCCTTGAGCGCCCTCTCATGGCTTGACTTGAAAACTACCGCTATATATTAAAATTGCACCCTCTCGTGACAGCCACAGGAGGACGCTGTAGGCTTGTGTGCCACTATCTGATACGACTATTACTTCTGTACCACTGAAAATGTAAACAAACTAAAAAGGACAACTGAGAAGACCGAACACAAATGGCCCCAAAAAGAAAATCATATTCTGCAGATTACAAGCTGCAAATACAGTGGTACCTCCCCTTACGAAATTAATTCGTTCCAGAAGTGGTTTCGTAACGTGAATTTTTCCTAAGTTGAGCAGCTATTTCAATGGAAAAACCCTGATTCGTTCCAAGGCCCCGATCCAAGTTTTTTTTTTTTTATAGTGTAACTTTTTTTTATAGTGTAACACTGTGTTCTGCGTCCTGATTGGCAAAGAGACTGTAGACCCAGGACTAAACGTGGACTAAACCAGGTCTAAACAAGGTCTATACCTGGACTGGACCAGGACTAAACCTGGACTAAACCAGGACTAGACCAGGTGGATTAAAGCGCCGCGTGCGGGTCTATTTCCTGGTTTCTCACGAGTCACAGCTGAGGCGAGCAGCGAGGAGGGGACCGCAGTCCGAGCGCATGAACGAACGCAGGTGAGAGCCGCGGTGGTTTAATCCTGGTTTAGACCTGGTTTAGACCTGGTTTAATCCTGTTTTAGAGGAGGCACGGTTTGAGCACGGGTCTCGTCCTCACAGCCTCACGCCGGGTCATGCTGCGCTATCACACATGTGTCCTCGCCGCACACACTTCTCCACCCTCCCCCTTCCCCCCACACGCTTCACTATTAATACATTTTGTTGAAAATCTATGAAAGTTTGAGTGTTTAAACAGAGACAAATGTGAGAAAAGTTTAAATCCAGTCTGAGAAAAGCGTATAATGTGTGTGGCTGAGCGCGCATTATTTGAATTTTTGAGATTTCGCGTTTCGTAACTTGAATTTTCTTTCGTATCTAGAGACCAAAATTTAACGTGAAGGCGTTTCGTAACTTGGAATTTTCGTTTGTTGGGTCTTTTGTTAGGTGAGGTACAGTACCACTGTAGTGAAATCTGCAGCCGAAAATGGCAATCGAACAGAAAGTTTGGAGTGTGTGAGAAACTTGTGAGGGACTGGCGAAAAGGGGAGGATGCTCAAAACAAAAACACAAAATGGCTCATCGCGGGCTAAAAGCTCGATGGCCACAGCTCGAGGAACAAGTGAAGAAACGGGTGCTCGAACAACGTGCTACGCCCAGGTAGTTGCCAAGGCGATGAATATAAATTACTTTGCGAGAGGACCTTCTTGGTGTTATCATTCCACGGTTCCTGGTCTCTGATTTTACAAAATAAATTGCCCCCAAAAAGTGCGACTTATTTTTTTCTTCATTACGCATTTTTTTGGCTGGTGCGACTTGTACGAAAAATATGGTATGTTTGCATCGGTAACAAACGGTTCCACGACTGATGAATAGAGAAATGAGGAAAGAGAAATCCAGTGACTGTTTTTTCCTTTTTCAAATGTTCCTCATGTGTGACACCACCTCCTCCTCCACAGCTCCACAAGTAGAAACTAGGGATGCACGATATAGCGGCATTAACATCGGTATCGGCTGATATTTCCAAAATTTTAACATATCGGTATCGGCCCGATGTGTAAAAGTGGGTCGATATTAATGACCGATATTTGTCAGTACAGTAATCCCTCCAATTAACCTTTTCTCACATTTCTCTTGTTAAAGATCCCATGACATGGTACTTGTTGATGCTTTTATATGGCTCCTTAATGGTTCCCTAATACTGTAAATGAATCCTTCTTCAAAATCAACACTCAGTGCATGAGAAACAGAGATAAGATGAGAGAGTAATTTTTCTCTCTCTGAACACTCCATTATGGGCGTTGTTGCTTGAATGCAAATGAGGCGGACAAAGATAGGCCAGAGTAGCGGGTGGGGGCGTGGCCAAACTCTCCACTCTCTCCTCTTCAGCTGTGCGCTGTGCGCTGGCTCCACTTCCGCGTTTTTGCGCAGAGGAAGAGATGAGAAGCGTTCCATTGAAAAATAAACACATTTCCACAGAAAATAAAATTAAACCACTGCTGTTCAAAGGTCCAGAGGCTCAGATAAAGGACTTCCGAGCCTAGAAACACTCGGACGTGCCTCCAGGCAAATAAAAAAACGCATTTCGCATTGCCTAGCGCATTCGCAGTCCAAACTCTCTGGGCGTGATTTACAGAGACGCTGAGTTCAGACAGACGGGGGTGGAACTGCATTTTTCGATGTGACGTCACATACAGTGGCTTGCGAAACTATTTGGCTCCCTTGAACTTTGTGACCTTTTGCCACATTTCAGGCTTCAAACATAAAGATATAAAACTGTAATTTTTTGTGAAGAATCAACAACAAGTGGGACACAATCATGAAGTGGAACACACTTTATTGGATATTTTTAACTTTTTTAACAAATAAAAAATGAAAAATTGGGTGTGCAAAATCATTCAGCCCCATTGAGTTAATACTTTGTAGCGCCACCTTTTGCTGCGATTACAGCTGCAAGTCGCTTGGGGTATGTCTCTATCAGTTTTGCACATCGAGAAACTGATATTTTTGCCCATTCCTCCTTGCAAAACAGCTCGAGCTCAGTGAGGTTGGATGGAGAGCGTTTGTGAACAGCAGTTTTCAGTTCTTTCCACAGATTCTCAATTGGATTGAGGTCTGGACTTTGACTTGGCCATTCTAACACCTTGATATGTTTTTTGGTGAACCATTCCATTGTAGCTTTTGCTTTATGTTTTGGATCATTGTCTTGTTGGAAGACAAATCTCCGTCCCAGTCTCAGGTCTTTTGCGGACTCCATCAGGTTTTCTTCCAGAATGGTCCTGTATTTGGCTCCATCCATCTTCCCATCAATTTTAACCATCTTCCCTGTCCCTGCTGAAGAAAAGCAGGCCCAAACCATGATGCTGCCACCACCATGTTTGACAGTGGGGATGGTGTGTTGAGGGTGATGAGCTGTGCTGAGCTGTGCTGCTTTTACGCCAAACATAACGTCTTGCATTGTTGCCAAAAAGTTCGATTTTGGTCTCATCTGACCAGAGCACCTTCTTCCACATGTTTGGTGTGTCTCCCAGGTGGCTTGTGGCAAACTTTAAACGACACTTTTTATGGATATCTTTAAGAAATGGCTTCCTTCTTGCCACTCTTCCATAAAGGCCAGATTTGTGCAGTATACGACTGATTGTTGTCCTATGGACAGATTCTCCCACCTCAGCTGTAGACCTCTGCAGTTCATCCAGAGTGATCATGGGCCTCTTGGCTGCGTCTCTGATCAGTCTTCTCCTTGTATGAGCTGAAAGTTTAGGGGGACGGCCAGATCTTGGTAGATTTGCAGTGGTCTGATACTCCTTCCATTTCAATATTATTGCTTGCACAGTGCTCCTTGGGATGTTTAAAGCTTGGGAAATCTTTTTGTATCCAAATCCAGCTTTAAACTTCTCCACAACAGTATCTCGGACCTGCCTGGTGTGTTCCTTGTTCTTCATGATGCTCTCTGCGCTTTAAACAGACCTCTGAGACTATCACAGTGCAGGTGCATTTATACAGAGACTTGATTACACACAGGTGGATTCCATTTATCATCGTTAGTCATTTAGGTCAACATTGAATCATTCAGAGATCCTCACTGAACTTCTGGACAGAGTTTGCTGCACTGAAAGTAAAGGGGCTGAATGATTTTGCACGCCCAATTTTTCGTTTTTTATTTGTTAAAAAAGTTTAAAATATCCAATAAAGTGTGTTCCACTTCATGATTGTGTCCCACTTGTTGTTGATTCTTCACAAGAAATTACAGTTTTATATCTTTATGTTTGAAGCCTGAAATGTGGCAAAAGGTCACAAAGTTCAAGGGAGCCAAATAGTTTCACAAGCCACTGTACTTGCCTTGTCCAGAATCGCCCGTTTGAGCTGTGTTTTTGTTCTAACGCAGAAAAGGATCGCAAATGCTCAGTTTAGACATTTCGCAACTTTTATCCGGGGGGGGCTAAACAGGGTAGGGGAGCTCACATTAACGTTCAAAAACCTCAAAGTGAAAATTTCATGACATGGGACCTTTAAAGGTCCTCCTCCTCTCTCTCTCTCCAGCTCGGAGGTCCGGTGTGGGCAGATCCAATCCATGACCAGTCGTTTGTCCAGAAGGTTCTGTCCTCTGTGTCCGCGGCGTCCTCCAGGTTTGGGACGTCCAGACGCATCCAGGGCGTCCTCACCATGGTCACCGAGGTAACGCACGCCGCCTGCATCAACACTGTGGAATATTCTGGAAACGAGAGCCTCATGTCCCCACGATCTCCGGGGTGATGACCGGGAAAGTTTTTTTAAATCACATTTTGAATTCTAAATCGAATTTCTCACTTTGAATTTTTTAACTCGGGTTTGAATTATTTTTATTCTGAAATTTAGTTGCTGAAATTTTAAGCGCACATTGTTTAAAAATCAATATTAAAATAAAATCACCTTTTAAATATTCGGCACAAATAAGTTCAAAAGTACGCTTAAAATTTCAGCAGCTCAAATTCAGAATAAAAATATTTCCAACATTTTTTTTCAGAGTTAAAAAATATAAGTGAGAAATTCAATGGTATTTAAAATTTGAAATCTAATGGAACAAATTATCTTCCATGCTCAAATTCAAAAGTCAAAATTCAGAGAGTAAAATTCAGAGAGTAAAATTCAGAGAGTAAAATTCAGAGTGTAAAATTCAGAGTGTATGTAGTAAATTTGGAGTAAAAAAATTTCACAGCAAAGTTCCAAGACGCCAAGGCAGAAGCAATCGATCCTGTGTGATCCGATCTTTAGTAACAAACAGGAAATGGTGCAGCGAAGTGATCTGATTGGTCAGAAGTCGCCTCTTCAAAACCTCATCTCTTTGATTGGTTAAGTGTAAACCCCGCCCACAGGTGAGAACCATTAGCAAACAGCCTCTGTGCCTTGGCGTCTTGGAGCTTTGCTGCGAAAATGTTTTACTGCAAATTTTACTCTTTGAATTTTGGCTCTTGAATTTTAGTATGGAAGATCATTTGTTCCATTAGATTTAGAATTTTAAATTCTGCTGAATTTTTCACTTTGAATTTTTTAACGCTTAAAAAACGTGAGCATTTGAGTTTCTGAGCTTTTAAGTGTACTTTTTCAGTATATTTCAAATTCAAAATAAAAATGTCACTGTTTAAATATTCAGCACAGATATTTATAAGTTCTCAAATTCAAAAAAAATTCAGAGTGTAAAATTTGCAGTAAAGATCCAAGATGCCAAGGCAGAAGCAATCGATCTTGAGTGAGTGAGGAGCACTGAGGCTGTTTCCCAATGGTTCTCATCTGTGGGCGGGGCTTACATTTAAATAAAGGGGAAGCGGTTGGGAAGAGGACGCGGGATTCAAAGCGGAAAACTTCAGCCCGCTCCGAGCTCACGTGTTCGGATGTTTTCCTCCTCGTGTTTCAGGAGCTGGAGGACGTTCCTCTGTATCACACTGTAGATCATCTGAGCAGCACCATCCACTGCAACACCCCCCCACTACTGCAGTTCAGGTACTACTACTACTACTACTACTACTACTACTACTGCAACACCCCCCACTACTGTAGTTCAGGTACTACAACTACTACTACTACTACTGCAACACCCCCCACTACTGCAGTTCAGGTACTACTACTACTACTACTACTACTACTACTACTGCAACACCCCCCACTACTGCAGTTCAGGTACTACAACTACTACTACTACTACTACTACTACTACTGCAACACCCCCCACTACTGCAGTTCAGGTACTACTACTACTACTACTACTACTACTGCAACACCCCCCACTACTGCAGTTCAGGTACTACAACTACTACTACTACTACTACTACTGCAACACCCCCACTACTGCAGTTCAGGTACTACTACTACTACTACTACTGCAACACCCCCCACTACTGCAGTTCAGGTACTACTACTACTACTACTACTACTGCAACACCCCCACTACTGCAGTTCAGGTACTACTACTACTACTACTACTACTGCAACACCCCCACTACTGCAGTTCAGGTACTACTACTACTACTACTACTGCAACACCCCCCACTACTGCAGTTCAGGTACTACTACTACTACTACTACTACTACTACTGCAACACCCCCCACTACTGCAGTTCAGGTACTACTACTACTACTACTACTACTGCAACACCCCCCACTACTGCAGTTCAGGTACTACTACTACTACTACTACTACTACTACTACTGCTACTACTGCTACTACTGCTACTACTACTGCTACTACTGCTACTACTGCAACACCCCCCACTACTGCAGTTCAGGTACTACTACTACTACTACTACTACTACTACTACTACTACTACTACTACTACTACTACTACTACTGCAACACCCCCCACTACTGCAGTTCAGGTACTACTACTACTACTACTACTACTGCAACACCCCCCACTACTGCAGTTCAGGTACTACTACTACTACTACTACTACTACTACTACTACTGCAACACCCCCCACTACTGCAGTTCAGGTACTACTACTACTACTACTACTACTACTACGACTGCAACACCCCCCACTACTGCAGTTCAGGTACTACAACTACTACTACTACTACTACTACTACTACTACTGCAACACCCCCCACTACTGCAGTTCAGGTACTACTACTACTACTACTACTACTACTACTACTGCTACTGCAACACCCCCCACTACTGCAGTTCAGGTACTACTACTACTACTACTACTACTACTACTACTACTACTACTACTACTACTACTACTACTACTGCAACACCCCCCACTACTGCAGTTCAGGTACTACAACTACTACTACTACTACTACTACTACTACTACTACTACTACTACTGCTACTACTACTACTACTGCTACTACTGCAACACCCCCACTACTGCAGTTCAGGTACTACAACTACTACTACTACTGCAACACCCCCACTACTGCAGTTCAGGTACTACTACTACTACTACTACTACTACTACTACTACTACTACTACTGCAACACCCCCCACTACTGCAGTTCAGGTACTACTACTACTACTACTACTGCAACACCCCCCCCCTACTGCAGTTCAGGTACTACTACTACTACTACTACTACTACTACTACTGCAACACCCCCACTACTGCAGTTCAGGTACTACAACTACTACTACTACTGCAACACCCCCCACTACTGCAGTTCAGGTACTACAACTACTGCTACTACTACTACTACTACTGCAACACCCCCACTACTGCAGTTCAGGTACTACTACTACTACTGCTACTGCAACACCCCCCACTACTGCAGTTCAGGTACTACTACTACTACTACTGCAACACCCCCCACTACTGCAGTTCAGGTACTACAACTACTACTACTACTAATACTACTGCAACACCCCCCACTACTGCAGTTCAGGTACTACAACTACTACTATTACTACTGCAACACCCCCCACTACTGCAGTTCAGGTACTACAACTACTACTACTACTACTACTACTGCAACACCCCCCACTACTGCAGTTCAGGTACTACTACTACTACTACTACTACTACTACTACTACTACTACTACTACTACTACTACTACTACTACTACTACTACTGCTACTGCTACTACTACTGCAACACCCCCCACTACTGCAGTTCAGGTACTACTACTGCTACTGCAACACCCCCCACTACTGCAGTTCAGGTACTACTACTACTACTACTACTACTACTACTACTACTACTGCAACACCCCCCACTACTGCAGTTCAGGTACTACTACTGCTACTGCAACACCCCCCACTACTGCAGTTCAGGTACTACTACTACTACTACTACTACTACTACTACTACTACTGCAACACCCCCACTACTGCAGTTCCGGTACTACTACTACTACTACTACTACTACTACTACTACTGCTACTGCAACACCCCCCACTACTGCAGTTCAGGTACTACTACTACTACTACTACTGCAACACCCCCCACTACTGCAGTTCAGGTACTACAACTACTACTGCAACACCCCCCACTACTGCACTTCAGGTACTACTACTACTACTGCAACACCCCCCACTACTGCACTTCAGGTACTACTACTACTACTACTACTACTACTACTACTACTACTACTACTGCTACTGCAACACCCCCCACTACTGCAGTTCAGGTACTACTACTACTACTACTACTACTACTGCAACACCCCCCACTACTGCAGTTCAGGTACTACTACTACTACTACTACTACTACTACTACTGCAACACCCCCCACTACTGCAGTTCAGGTACTACTACTACTACTGCAACACCCCCACTACTGCAGTTCAGGTACTACTACTACTACTGCAACACCCCCCACTACTGCAGTTCAGGTACTACTACTACTACTGCAACACCCCCCACTACTGCAGTTCAGGTACTACTACTACTACTGCAACACCCCCCACTACTGCACTTCAGGTACTACTACTACTACTACTACTACTACTACTACTACTACTACTACTGCTACTGCAACACCCCCACTACTGCAGTTCAGGTACTACTACTACTACTACTACTACTGCAACACCCCCCACTACTGCAGTTCAGGTACTACTACTACTACTACTACTACTACTACTACTACTACTACTACTACTACTACTACTGCAACACCCCCCACTACTGCAGTTCAGGTACTACTACTACTACTGCAACACCCCCACTACTGCAGTTCAGGTACTACTACTACTACTGCAACACCCCCACTACTGCAGTTCAGGTACTACTACTAATACTACTACTACTGCAACACCCCCCCCCCCCCACTACTGCAGTTCAGGTACTGCAACTACTACTACTACTGCAACACCCCCCACTACTGCAGTTCAGGTACTACTACTACTACTACTACTACTACTACTACTACTGCAACACCCCCCACTACTGCAGTTCAGGTACTACTACTACTACTACTACTACTACTACTACTGCAACACCCCCCACTACTGCAGTTCAGGTACTACTACTACTACTACTACTACTGCAACACCCCCCCACTACTGCACTACAGGAACTACTACTACTACTACTACTACTACTACTACTACTACTGCAACACCCCCCACTACTGCAGTTCAGGTACTACTACTACTACTACTGCAACACCACCCACTACTGCAGTTCAGGTACTACTACTACTACTGCAACACCCCCCACTACTGCAGTTCAGGTACTACTACTACTACTACTACTACTACTACTACTACAACAACACCCCCCACTACTGCAGTTCAGGTACTACTACTACTACTACTACTACTGCAACAACCCCCCACTACTGCAGTTCAGGTACTACTACTACTACTACTACTACTACTACTACTGCAACACCCCCCACTACTGCAGTTCAGGTACTACTACTACTACTACTGCAACACCACCCACTACTGCAGTTCAGGTACTACTACTACTACTACTACTACTGCAACACCCCCCACTACTGCAGTTCAGGTACTACTACTACTACTACTACTGCAACACCCCCCACTACTGCAGTTCAGGTACTACTACTACTACTACTACTACTACTACTACTACTACTACTACTACTACTGCAACACCCCCCACTACTGCAGTTCAGGTACTTCTTCTCCTGTATTCTTGACTCTGAGTTTTTCTCTTTTGTTCAGATCTGCACTGCTTCACTCTGGCCACCGGGTGTCGCTGTCTCACGCCTGTAAAAACGCCATTAAAACAGACGCTCCTCCCAAAGTCGTCTGGGACATCATGCGCTGCTGGGTGAGGACGGGAGGAGGACAGGAGGAGGACGGGGGGAGGAAGGGAGGATGGGGGGAAGGGAGGAGGAGGACGGGAAGAGGAGGACGGGAGGACAGGAGGAGGAGGACAGGAGGAGGAGGAGGACAGGAGGAGGACAGGAGGAGGACAGGAGGAAGACAGGAGGAAGACAGGAGGAGGACAGGAGGAGGACAGGAGGAGGACGTGAGGACGACGTGAGGACATCTGGTTGAATGTTGTGTTTTTCCCACAGGAAAAGTCAAACCCGGTGAAGAGGGAGAAACTCTCTGTGACCAGTCCAGCCTATAAGATCCTCTCCTCTGATCCCAGGTCAGATCTACTCCCTCTGTCCTCTCTCCTCCTCTTTACTCTCCTCTCTCCTCTCCTCCTCTTTACTCTCCTCTCTCCTCTTTACTCTCCTCTCCTCCTCTTTACTCTCCTCCTCTTTACTCTCCTCCTCTTTACTCTCCTCCCTCCTCTCTCGCTCTGATAATAAACGGAACGTTGATGATGGGAGTGTTCTTTACGAGGTGCCTCTGATCCTGGGCTTCAATGGAGTTCGCTGGTTTCAGTTTCGTTGTAAAGTCCGTTTGTCTCTGTGCTTCAGTTTCAGTTTCGTTGTAAAGTCCGTTTGTCTCTGTGCTTCAGTTCGTTGTAAAGTCCGTTTGTCTCTGTTTCAGTTTCGTTGTAAAGTCCGTTTGTCTCTGTGTTTCAGTTTCGTTGTAAAGTCCGTTTGTCTCTGTGCTTCAGTTCGTTGTAAAGTCCGTTTGTCTCTGTTTCAGTTTCGTTGTAAAGTCCGTTTGTCTCTGTGTTTCAGTTTCGTTGTAAAGTCCGTTTGTCTCTGTTTCAGTTTCAGTTTCGTTGTAAAGTCCGTTTGTCTCTGTGTTTCAGTTTCGTTGTAAAGTCCGTTTGTCTCTGTTTCAGTTTCGTTGTAAAGTCCGTTTGTCTCTGTGTTTCAGTTTCGTTGTAAAGTCCGTTTGTCTCTGTGTTTCAGTTTCGTTGTAAAGTCCGTTTGTCTCTGTGCTTCAGTTTCGTTGTAAAGTCCGTTTGTCTCTGTGCTTCAGTTTCGTTGTAAAGTCCGTTTGTCTCTGTGCTTCAGTTTTGTTGTAAAGTCCGTTTGTCTCTGTGCTTCAGTTTTGTTGTAAAGTCCGTTTGTCTCTGTGCTTCAGTTTCGTTGTAAAGTCCGTTTGTCTCTGTGCTTCAGTTTCGTTGTAAAGTCCGTTTGTCTCTGTGCTTCAGTTTCGTTGTAAAGTCCGTTTGTCTCTGTGCTTCAGTTTCGTTGTAAAGTCCGTTTGTCTCTGTGCTTCAGTTTCGTTGTAAAGTCCGTTTGTCTCTGTGCTTCAGTTTCGTTGTAAAGTCCGTTTGTCTCTGTGCTTCAGTTTCGTTGTAAAGTCCGTTTGTCTCTGTGCTTCAGTTTTGTTGTAAAGTCCGTTTGTCTCTGTGCTTCAGTTTCGTTGTAAAGTCCGTTTGTCTCTGTGCTTCAGTTTTGTTGTAAAGTCCGTTTGTCTCTGTGCTTCAGTTTTGTTGTAAAGTCCGTTTGTGTCTGTGCTTCAGTTTCGTTGTAAAGTGCGTTTGTCTCTGTGCTTCAGTTTCAGTTTCGTTGTAAAGTCCGTTTGTCTCTGTGCTTCAGTTTCGTTGTAAAGTCCGTTTGTCTCTGTGCTTCAGTTTCGTTGTAAAGTCCGTTTGTCTCTGTGCTTCAGTTTCGTTGTAAAGTCCGTTTGTCTCTGTGCTTCAGTTTCGTTGTAAAGTCCGTTTGTCTCTGTGCTTCAGTTTCGTTGTAAAGTCCGTTTGTCTCTGTGCTTCAGTTTCAGTTTTGTTGTAAAGTCCGTTTGTCTCTGTGCTTCAGTTTCGTTGTAAAGTCCGTTTGTCTCTGTGCTTCAGTTTGGACGCCTGCTTCACCGTGAGAGACGACGCCAACCCTCAGTCCAGGAGGAAACATCTCACCCGCTTCCAGGAGAATCCTCAGGCCTTCTGGGGACCCAAGGCCCGCGCCAAGGCTGGGTACAAATACTGCAAATATTACAAATATTACAAATACTGCAAATACTACAAATACTACAAATACTGCAAATACTGCAAATACTGCAAATACTACAAATACTACAAATACTACAAATACCGGTCCCCATAATGATAAAACTCCTGCAATTCAACATAATAAAGAAAATAGTTAAATAACCCCCATATGACTTCATTAACTCTTTCTCTACCAGCCTGTTTTCAAAATCCTAACCCCTTGTCTACCGGAGATTCAGAGCATTTTCACTGATTTTTCAAGACTCACAGAATACTGAGTTCTTTCACTATATAAACGTAGCACACATCAAAATAAAGTGTTGACTCTCATCTTTCACCTGGAAAAAAAATTATGTTTCTAACCTTTTCGGTTCTCAAGTAATTGATAGTAGAACATAGCAAAGTTTCAGCAAAAACACTGTTTTTTGACAACAAATTTGAGAAAATGACCTTTTTGTGAAATACGCCTTTTTGTGTATTACAAGCAGATAAGTGACTTTGACATCAATACTTATTGATTTAGTGACACCTCAAACATCTAAAATAACAGAGAAAGATTTTTGATTGCAAATTTTTTTTTTTTAAATTTACAAATATAAGAAATAACTATATACAAATTGACAAAGAGAACAATCTTGAGAGAATAACAACAGTTACAATAACAACAGAACAATGTGTGCACGCGCGTGAACAATGTGTGCATGTGCGTGAACAATGTGTGCACGTGCGTGAACAATGTGTGCACGTGCATGTATGCGTGTGTGTGTGTGTGTGCGCGCGTGTGTGTGTGTTGTTGGCCTTCAGGGAGAGCGGCAAAGTACTGGCGAGCATAAAGGTTTGTCTGCTCAGTAATGTGTGCCAGCAGCTCATTCGTGATGAGGAGCTCAAAGAAGTCTGCTGGCACGTCAGACTTCAGCTCCGCTGCAGTGCTCCGGAGTCCAGGGGTGGCCGTGAAGGGAATCATGTTGGGTTCCCAACATTTTGTTGCCACTCCACACTTTGTGTGGCAGATGCACCACCTGTAAAATGACAGAAATGTACAACATTACCTAATGTAATTTCTTTGTATTGCTGCAATGTAATGGGGAGAATATATTTTTTTTTTTACCTTTCTTCTCCGCTTTGCGAGCAGAGGTCCCCACCCCTGCTCGCAAAGTAGGTCCTCTGCTGGATGAAGGCTCTGTAAATGGGAAATTCCTTCACATCAATAGTGGCATTTTACATATACACACACACATACCCAAGCATAAACCTTTACATACACACACACACACACACACACACACGCATAAACCTTTACATACACACACACACACACACACACACACGCATAAACCTTTACATACACACACACACACACGCATAAACCTTTATACACATAGCTACGCACGCGCACACACGCACGCGCACGCACGCACGCACAGACACGCACACACACACACGCCTGCATTCGTTCACACAGTAGCTCCCGGACATTTGGACAAGAGGGAAAAAGTGCATGCAGGCAGGGAGGAGATAAAGTAAGTTCATTCATTGATTCACCACACAGCACGTAAACTTAGTTCTTACCCATCTCTTCCTCTGGAGAGGGGGATCTGCTTCTCCCAGAGGATCCCGACGGCAGCCGCTCATCGGGCGGCTCGGGGTCTGGCTCGCTGGACTCAAATTCGCTGTCCTCCGGGTCTGAGACCCGAATAGACATGGCCCCTGCCTCGGACAGACGAGATCTCTTTCTTGCCGTCCTTGCCTGATCCGGCGTGTCTCCGCGGTCCTGTGGTCCGGGACCTTAGGTCCCAAGACCACTCCGACCGCTCGGATCACTCCGTAAAAACCGATCGATTAACGCCATATTGCTCCACTACTCAGTACACACGGGTGAGCGCTTCTGGGCTCTCCGCCCCCGATCGCCAAACTAACACACACACGATCACCACCTAGGGGTTAGATGTGTGAATTACACCTTGAACTATGAATTACAAGTTGCTCCCGGACGTATCCTAGCAACCCCCGCTGAAAAACGGCTCTGACGTCAATCGACGTCTCGGTAGACTACGTCTGGAATCGCTCTGACGTCAAACGACATCTCCGGTAGAGAAAGAGTTAACTAAGAGACCACAAATGAACATTAGTGATTCCCCCTTAACGCTCCACTCTGTTTCTCACAAGACCAGGAAGTGAACCAGAGAGCAGGAGGAGGAGAAGGAGGAGAGCATGAGGGGAACACAGTCCAGAGAGCAGGAGGAGGAGAAGGAGGAGAAGGAGGAGAGCATGAGGGGAACACAGTCCAGAGAGCAGGAGGAGGAGAAGGAGAAGGAGGAGAGCATGAGGGGAACACAGTCCAGAGAGCAGGAGGAGGAGAAGGAGAAGGAGGAGAGCATGAGGGGAACACAGTCCAGAGAGCAGGAGGAGGAGGAGAAGGAGGAGAGCATGAGGGGAACACAGTCCAGAGAGCAGGAGGAGGAGAAGGAGAAGGAGGAGAGCATGAGGGGAACACAGTCCAGAGAGCAGGAGGAGGAGAAGGAGAAGGAGGAGAGCATGAGGGGAACACAGTCCAGAGGAGTTAAAGAGAGAGCGCGTGTCGTTCAGACACCAGAATGAACTCGTTCACAGTTCGTTCTTCAGGCAGTAATAGTATATATTCAGTTCACCTTCACCCAAAATACTGACTACAAGTACTACAAGTACTACAAGTACTAAAGTACTACAAGTACTACAAGTATAAATACTTAAACATTATTGATCCACAGGAAATGACTGACAAAAAAGCTAAATACTACTACTACCTGGGTGTTCACCTCAACAATAAACTGGACTGGTCCCACAACACCGACGCCCTGTACAAGAAGGGCCAAAGTCGCCTCCACCTCCTGAGGAGACTGAGGTCCTTTGGAGTGTGCAGGCCTCTGCTCAAGACTTTTTATGACTCTGTGGTGGCCTCTGCTCTCCTCTACGCTGTCGTCTGCTGGGCCCCGAGCAGCACAGAGCGGGACAGGAAGAGACTTAATAAGCTGGTCAGGAGGGCCAGCTCTGTCCTGGGCTGTCCTCTGGACTCTGTAGAGGAGGTGGCTGAGAGGAGGGTACTGGACAAATTCACGTCCATCATGGACGACACCTCTCACCCTCTGCACCGGACTGTAGAGGAGCTGAGCAGCTCCTTCAGCAGCCGACTGAGGCACCCCCAGTGCAAGAAGGAGCGCTACCGCAGATCCTTCATCCCCACCTCCATCAGACTGTATAATTCTAACATATAGGCCAGACGTGCAATATCCTCCTTTTCATGTTGATGCTTGTTGTTACTATTATCATTATTACTATTTTCCATTATTATTATTATTACATATTACTATTTGCACTATTTATTACTTACTTTATCCCCTCCCTGCCTGCATGCACTTTTTTCCCTCTTGTCCAAATGTCCTGGAGCTACTGTGGCGAGTAAATTTCTCCTGTGTGAGATCAATAAAGGCTTATCTTATCTTACTACTACTACTACTACTGCTACTACTGCTACTACTACTACTACTACTGTACTACTACTACTGTACTACTACTACTGCTACTACTACTACTGCTACTACTACTACTGTACTACTGCTACTGCTACTACTACTGCTACTACTACTACTACTGCTACTACTACTACTACTACTACTGCTACTACTACTACTGCTACTACTACTACTGTACTACTACTACTGCTACTACTACTACTGTACTACTACTACTGCTGCTACTACTACTACTGCTGCTACTACTACTACTGCTGCTACTACTACTACTACTGCTACTACTACTACTGCTACTACTACTACTGTACTACTACTACTGCTACTACTGCTACTACTACTACTACTACTGTACTACTGTACTACTACTACTGCTACTACTACTACTACTGCTACTACTACTACTGTACTACTACTACTGTACTACTACTACTACTACTACTACTGTACTACTACTACTGTACTACTACTACTACTACTACTACTGTACTACTACTACTGTACTACTACTGCTACTACTACTGAATGCAGTACATGAGTGAAGTACAAGTGGAGCTGAGGTTTGGATCAGAACTTCAGGTTCTTCACACGATTTAGAGAACGACTTCAACGAGACGCTTTAAAGCCACAGTATGGAACTTTTTTCTGTTGGTTTCTTTACTGTGAGTGGGCTTGCATCTCCACAAACCTGACTCTTATTGTCTCCATGGAGAATGTTCCGTAGTGTGCTTTTATCTTTCCGTTTTCGTGGTGTAGTTGGCGTTCCACCTCCAGAAAGTTCCACACTGAGGCTTTAAACGAGAGTATTAATTTGTTGTTGTTCTCAGAGGAGGGATCTCCACGGACCTTCAGGACAAAAGGAAAAAGTTCCAGAACAAACGGAAAGTTCCAGATTCTTCGGAGCTCAAGAACTTCCCCTGTAAAAAGTTCAGACAGGTGAGTGCCTTTAAAACAGGGAGGGCATCTGACACACGGGTCTCCTCCACTCCTCCTCCTCTTCTTCTCCTCCTCTCTTCCTCCTCCTCCTCTCCTCTCTTCCTCCTTCTCCTCCTCTTCTCCTCCTCCACCTCTCCTTCTCCTCGTCCTCCTCCCCTTCTTCTCCTGTTCCTCTTCTCCTCCTCTCTTCCTCCCTTCCTCCTCCTCTTCTCCTCTCTTCCTCCTCTCCTCCTCCTCTCAGGAGATCATGACGTCGCCCTTGGGAATTCCAGAATTGTTGCCTAGCAACACCGATCCCGAACTCCTCGACTGTAAATCTAAGAAAACAACTTTATTTTGTTGAAATTGTGTTTGTAAATTTGAATTGAATTTTGGGACAGAATTCCTCCACTTCCTGTAGATTATTTTCCAACTTTTCTTCACAAACTGTTTATCTTCACACGACGCATTCTTCCACGACATGAAGTCCGAACTCGAGACTCGTCACGATGTTCACACACCGCCCACACACCGCCCACACACCGCCCACACACCGCCCACACACTGCCCACACACTGCCCACACACTGCCCACACACTGTTCACACACTGCCCGCACACCGCCCACACCCTGCCCGCACACCGCCCGCACACCGCCCGCACACCGCCCGCACACCGCCCGCACCTGAGGTCAGCACAACCTACAGCTCAGCAAATCACTGCACTTATTTCCGTTCGATTACTTTGAATTTAACGGATTTTTTGGTCCATTTAGAACGACAAAGAGAAAAATGTGTTCATGAGATTTGTCCATGTGTCAGTGTGAGTCCTGTGGTCAGTGTGAGTCCTGTGGTCAGTGTGAGTCCTGTGGTGGTCAGTGTGAGTCCTGCTGTGGTCAGTGTGAGTCCTGCTGTGGTCAGTGAGTCCTGCTGTGGTCAGTGTGAGTCCTGCTGTGGTCAGTGTGGGTCCTGTGGTCAGTGAGAGTCCTGTGGTCAGTCAGAAAAATAACCTCAAATAATTAAAATAACTTCAAATAAAAAACTGTGGGCTCCGGCCCATAAATGAGCCGTGTATAAATGTGTCAAATCACATGAAGAGATGTTTTCAGCTCGATAAATCCAGCCTCATGTAGCTGCACATTTGTTTTATGGATTGTAGGAGCTGTAGGTCATAAGATGAGTCTTTCCCAAAATAATGATCACCAAAATAAGTATAAATGATCATCACTTTATATCTTCTTTTGAATGATTAGCCTATTTCAGTAGTTGTGTCTGTGGTGGAACGCTCTGGGGATTCACACTGTGACAAAGTCCCATCTTTTTGGCTCACAAAAAACTCTGAAAACAAAGTAAACAGGGGAAGATGACATTATGGCTCTACCTCTTCCTGTGTTCTTCCCTCCTGAAGTGTGTGCGGGCGGTGGACCTGCCGCTCTGACCCGCCGAGATGTGACACTACAACTACGGTCATACTGAAGGAAGTGAGAGAAACGTGGTGAAAATGTGTTTGTAGTCGTCTTCTCCCTGACGTGTGTCACATTCACGTGTGCATCTATCAGACTGGTCGTTCCGTGAGTCTAACCAGCGCTTTGTTTATCACTTCAGGTTAGATTTTATGCGCTGCAGGCGCGCACCTTAGAGGGAGCCTTGGTTAGCATTAGCGTATCTTAGCTCCGCTGCACTGTTATTACTGTTATAGCGTGTATGTTCAGGGCACGGACACAAGTACTGTCAGGGCCGTGATTGGCTGCATAAGTGAATCGTATCGTATGATTGGCTGGACACCTGTCACTGAGTTACGCAGCAAAATGATACAGAAAAAAATATAGATCTAATTTATTTACAGTGCGCTGCAAAGGTTTTCTTGTGCGCTGAGAATGTGCGAGCAGTGCACAGGCGCAGCGCAGAGGGAACATTGCTTTCACCTGTCGGTCTTCTTCTGTTCCAGGGCACCTGTCAGTTTGGAGACCAGTGCTGTTACTCCCACGACCCGGCGCTCCACGACCCGGCGCTCCACGACCCGGCGCTCCACGACCCGGCGCTCCAGGTCAAACCGCAGTGAGATCCTCCACAACTTTCACTTTTAAAGATTTTGATTTTTCTCCTGTTTTTGGACGAAGACTGTCCCGCCCGTGGCGTCTGGACGAAGAGGCGGGGTTTGTGTTTGTTTGCTCAGATCTTTTCGCTGAAATTGTACGAGTCATTGTTAAAGGGCCGAGATTTTTTATTTAGAATCTGTTCCCGAAACAGAATAAAATCAAAGTTATTCAAAGTTTTGTTGAATCTTGAGTTTTAAATTCGATTTCTGGACATCGTTAGAACGTCGCTGGTGGAACTTCAGACACTGGACGTGTCCCATTTCTCTTTCCTCCGTTTTTCAGACGTCAATCAAATGTGTTTGTCCCAAAGAAAATCAGAGGAAGGAGGGAGGGAAGGAGGGAGGGAAGGAGTGAACCTGAGGAAGGAGGGAGGGAAGGAGTGAACCTGAGGAAGGAGGGAGGGAAGGAGGGAGGGAAGGAGTGAACCTGAGGAAGGAGGGAGTGAAGGAGGGAGGGAAGGAGTGAACCTGAGGGAGGGAAGGAAGGAGGGAGTGAAGGAGTGAACCTGAGGAAGGAGGGAGGGAAGGAGTGAGGAGTTTAGATCTCTCCTCCCTGTGTCTCCTCGGGGGTGGGACTTCCTCACCCACTTCCTGCAGAATCGAGGAGGAAGCGAGGAAAGAAATGACGCGCGGCCGGTGACCTTCCAGAAGCGGAGTGGATGTCGCCGGGCGGGGCCGCGGGAAAACGTAAAACGACCACAATTTGGGAAGTGAAGGAAAATTTTTCTTTTTGTGAAATGAACCAAACAAGTTGAGAACCTGAGGATTTATTCAAACGTATAAAATCATTTCCATATTTACAAACATCTCAGAAGAACAGATCACGTGCACTCGGCACTCGTCCGGTCAGGAGGAGACGAGCCGGGGCAGAAGGTCAGACTCGGACTCTGAGGAGGAACGTGCGGATCTCCATCGGCCTCAGAGTCACCTCCCAGAACGAACGCTCCACAAACGTCTTCTGCACCGGCGCCTCCTCTGGAAAAGGAGAAAACAGTTCAGTGACACACTCCTCCTCCTCCTCCTCCTCTCCACCTCCCCTCCTCTCCTCTCCTTTCTTCCTCACTCCTTGTCCCCCCCCCCTTCCTCACTCCTTGTCTCCTCCCCTCCTCGTCTCCTCCTCGTCTCCTCCTCCTCCTTGTGGCAGCACGGTGGCTGAGTGGGTAGCGCTTATGCTTCACAGTTCGGTCCCCGGGTCGCCTGGGCCTTTCTGTGTGGAGTTTGCATGTTCTCCCCGTGTCTGGGTGGGTTTTCTCCGGGCACTCCGGTTTCCCCCATCAACCCAAAACATGCTCCAGGTAAAATCCTCCAGCTGAGGTCCTGACCAAACCGAAGCAAGAAGATCATGGAGATGGTCCCCAGGCGCAGTAATGTGCTGCCCACTGCTCCTGATAACAGGATGGGTCAAATGGAATTTCCCCACTGTGGGACTAAAGGCATAGCTAAGAAGGACAACGGGAGGAAGATGGAGGAGCAGCTGAACAATGTACGGGGCGTGTGGAGAGGACTGAGGAACATGTCTGGTTTTGGAGTGGCAGAGGGACGGCTGATGGTGATCAGTGCTGGGCGGATGAATTAAACTGTTACTTCAACAGGTTTGACTCGCCCCCCAACCCCTCTGCCGACTCCCTCCTCTTCTTCACACCTCCCCGGGCCAGTGGCCACTTCACACGGACCCAACCCAGCACCAGCCCCTGCAGTCCACCCCAGTCCCCCCCTCACTATCACACCGGACGAGGTGAGGAGGGAACTTAGGCGGCTCAACCAGAGGAAGTCCACAGGACCTGATGGTATCTGCCCCAGGCTGCTGAGAACCTGTGCAGACCAGCTCTGTGAGGTTCTCTGCTACATGTTCAATCTGAGCCTCAGCCTGGAGAAGGTCCCCGTCCTGTGGAAGACCTCCTGCGTGGTCCCGGTTCCCAAAACAACAAACGTCAGGGAACCGGCCAACTACAGACCAGTCACCTTGACCTCCCACCTCATGAAGACCATGGAGAGGGTGATCCTCAGTCACCTCCGCTCTGTGGTGAGCCCCACCCTGGACCCGCTGCAGTTTGCCTACAAGCCAAACGTAGGAGTAGAGGACGCCGTCATCTACTTGCTGCAGCGGGCGCTCACCCACCTAGAGACCGCCGGGAGTGCTGTGAGAGTCATGTCCTTTGACTTCTCCAGCGCCTTCAACACCATCAGGCCGGCGCTGCTGGGGGGAAGCTGGAGGACGCGGGAGTTGATGGACATCTCGCTGCCTGGACCATTGACTACCTCACTGACTGTCCACAGTACGTGCAGCTGCGCGGCTGTGAGTCAGAGGTGGTAGTCTGCAGCACGGGGGCCCCCCAGGGTACTGTCCTCTCACCCTTCCTCTTCACCATCTACACCTCGGACTTCACATACAACACGGACAGCTGCCATCTCCAGAAGTTCTCCGACGACTCGGCCATTGTGGGGTGTGTGTCTGAGGGGAACGAGCTGGAGTACCGCTCGGTCATCAGTGACTTTGTGGACTGGTGTGGGCGCAACCACCTGAGCCTGAACACCAGTAAGACAAAGGAGCTGGTGATGGACTTCAGGAGGAGACCACTACCTCACTCACCGGTGAACATCCAGGGGCAGGACATAGAGACTGTGGACAGTTTCAAGTACCTGGGTGTTCACCTCAACAATAAACTGGACTGGTCCCACAACACCGACGCCCTGTACAAGAAGGGCCAAAGTCGCCTCCATCTCCTGAGGAGACTGAGGTCCTTTGGTGTGTGCAGGTCTCTGCTCAAGACTTTTTATGACTCTGTGGTGGCCTCTGCTCTCCTCTACGCTGTCATCTGCTGGGCCCCGAGCAGCACAGAGCGGGACAGGAAGAGACTTAATAAGCTGGTCAGGAGGGCCAGCTCTGTCCTGGGCTGTCCTCTGGACTCTGTAGAGGAGGTGGCTGAGAGGAGGGTACTGGCCAAATTCACGTCCATCATGGACGACACCTCTCACCCTCTGCACCGGACTGTAGAGGAGCTGAGCAGCTCCTTCAGCAGCCGACTGAGGCACCCCCAGTGCAAGAAGGAGCGCTACTGCAGATCCTTCATCCCCACCGGCATCAGACTGTATAACTCCACTGTATAGTCCTATCGTGCAATATCGTTTTCCCAATGTGCAATATTGTTGTTTTTTCAATACTCCTATCGTGCAATATCGTTTTCCCAATTTTTCAATACTCTCCCTGTCACTGTTTTTATTATTATTTCTTATTTTTTAATTGATAAAAGGAGAAGTTCAATTTGTCAACTGGACAAAGTTTGTTGAAAACGTTTCGCCGCTCATCCGAGAGGCTTCGTCAGCTCTGGCCCTCATGCTGGTTAGACCCTGTTTATATCTAGCTGCAAGGGAGGAGCTAACTCCCCTGAACAAAGCTCTGAACCTATCCCCGCTACTCTTTTGTTTTACGAATTCCTCTGGCGTCTTGTATTAGCATATCTATAAGCCCTAGGCGGCGCTCACTACACTGAAATAGCTCTGAAACTATCAACTAATCTGTCTCTCTGTATTTCAAATTTCTCTGGCGTCCAATTCCCCATTCAAGACAACGACCCTCTCCACCCCTCTGCAATGGCTTGTCTGTCCTAATGTTTCTTTGTCTGTTTTTGACTTTGGTTTGAGAATCGAATTATAGATGGGAGACAAGTTGTGTCTAACTCCCCCATTTCTGTTTAACGACGGATTCTCTTTTTTGACAAAAATCGCCTCTTTAACTCCCCTCTCAAACCAGTTCTTTTCCCTGGCTAAGATCTGAACCTCACTGTCCTCAAATGAATGGCCCGTGGCTTCTAGGTGAAGATGTACGGCAGATGACGGTCCACTCTGGCACGCCCGTCTGTGTTGGTACATCCTCTTGTGAAGTGTCTGTTTTGTTTCTCCAATATAGCGCTCACTGCAGTCTTCACTACACTGAATGGAGTAGACCACATTGCTTTGTTTGTGGCTCGGTGTTTTCTCATTTGGGTGGACAAGTTTTTGTCTTAAAGTGTTTGTGGGTTTGAAATAAACTGGAATTTAATATTGTCTGAAAATCCTCTGTAGTTTTTCCGAAACGCCGGCCAGGTACGGAATCGCTACCCCTTTCCTCCTGGGTTCTGACTCTCTGTTGTCTTGTTTCTTGCCCTTGTCTCTCTTGGTTTTGTTGACAGCCCATTTAGGATCTCCACAAACAGAGAGGGCTTCCTGCACATGTTGTTCTTCTTTCTCCTTACCCTCTGTGCTTGTGGGAACCTCTATTTTTGTCAAAAAAGAGAATCCGTCGTTAAACAGAAATGGGGGAGTTAGACACAACTTGTTTCCCATCTATAATTCCATTCTCAAACCAAAGTCAAAAACAGACAAGCCATTGCAGAGGGGTGGAGAGGGTCGTTGTCTTGAATAGGGAATTGGACGCCAGAGAAATTTGAAATACAAAGAGACAGATTAGTTGATAGTTTCAGAGCTATTTCAGTGTAGTGAGAGCAGCCTAGGGCTTATAGATATGCTAATACAAGACGCCAGAGGAATTCGTAAAACAAAAGAGAGTAGCTGGGATAGGTTCAGAGCTTTGTTCAGGGTAGTTAGCTCCTCCCTTGCAGCTAGATATAAACAGGGTCTAACCAGCATGAGGGCCAGAGCTGACGAAGCCTCTCGGATGAGCGGCGAAACGTTTTCTACCAAACAAACTTTGTCCAGTTGACAAATTGAACTTCTCCTTTTATCATGGATTCTACCTGGACGACTGAGGGACTTTTCACGCATCTTTTTAAAAAAATTATTATTATTACCTATCTTTATGCCATTCTTGCTGCATGCACTTGTCTTCTTGTTCAAACTGTCCCTACCTGGAGCTACTGTGACAAGTAAATTTCTCCTGTGAGAGATCAAGAAAGTCTTATCTTATCCTCCTCCTCTCGTCTCCTCCCCTCCCCTCCTCCTTGTCGACTCCTCCTCGTCTCCTCCCGTCTCCTCTCCTCCTCCCCTCCTCCTCCTCTCCTTCCCTCCTCCTCCTTGTCGTCTCCTCCCCTCGTCTCCTCCTCCTTGTCGTCCCGTCCTCGTCTCCTCCTCCACCCCTCATCTCCTCCTCCTTGTCGTCTCCTCCTCCTCTCCTCCCCTCCTCATCTCCTCCTTGTCGACTCCTCTCCTCGTCTCCTCCCGTCTCCTCCCCTCCTCGTCTCCTCCTCCCCTCCTCCCCTCCTCCTTGTCGTCTCCTCCCCTCGTCTCCCCCTCGTCTCCTCCTTCCCTCGTCTCCTCCTCCTTGTCGTCCCGTCCTCATCTCCTCCTCCACCCCTCATCTCCTCCTCCTTGTCGTCTCCTCCCCTTCTCGTCTCCTCCTCCTCTCCTCGTCTCCTCCTCGTCTCCCCCTCTCCTCCCATCTCCTCTCCTCCTCCTCTCCTCCTCCTCCCCTCCTCCTCAGACCGTCAGGTGTGGTCAGGTGTTGTGTGGTCAAGTGTGGTCAGGTGTCGTGTGGTCAGGTGTGGTGTGGTCAGGTGTGGTCAGGTGTTGTGGACAGCACCTGTCTTGGGCGTCCAGTCCAATCTCTTCATGTCTTCTTTCCACTGATTGGCTGAGAGGTTGAGCTCGGAGAAGCCGAGGACGTTCAGGCTGGAGAACATCTTCTGCACAAACAAATCCAACAGCTCTTCACACTCTGGAACTTTTCTCCATGGAGACGTTTCTGCTTTGGAATGTTCCCCAGTGTGGCATTAAACCTTTCTATCCTCACGGAGACCAAACCAGACCTTTTGAGCTCTAAAACCTCCTGTGACTGAACAAATGTAAAGTAGAGCTTTCACACTGTGAAACATTCCAGAGCAGTGACGTATCCATAGAAACAAGAAGGTGACGGACCCCCAACCAAAAAGCCTTCAAGTCTTGAAAATCCGATACTAATCGATAAGAAACCTGATTTAAAAAAAATAGGATCTAATTCTGATAGTTTTCTTGATTCCAGCTCCTGAATATTGTTGTTGTGTCTTTGGGCAAGACATTTAACCACCTCGCCCCTTGTGTGTGCATACGCCTGGTTTAGTCCTGGTTTAGTCCTGACCACAGATAGGACGACACATGGGAACAGAAAAAGTTCTGTTGTTTGTTAAAATCAGATTGTTTAAAAGAGGGTTTTTTTTCTCAGTATTTTCCTTTGTATCAGAATAAAGTTTTAAATTTCAGTTTGGTGAGCGCCTGGGTTCAGATTGTACCTGCAGGTTGACGGTGACGGGTTCTGAGTTGGTTTGACTCTCCGAGCTCTGGAACTGATGCTCCAGCCTCAGCAGCACTGAGTCCGAGTCCCACTGGGACAGAGTGAGCAGGTGAACAGCAGGGGGCAGCGCAGCCTGGAGACCCGAGAACTGCACACCAACAAAAAACACATGAACAACAAACAGACCAACAGTTTCATCAGCCGCGTCTCATTTCAGGACATCTACCGCACCCGCCTCACCCTCTGGGTGATCCCACCCACCCATCCAACTGCCTCTTCAGTCTGCTGCCATCAGGAAGGAGACTGAGGAGCCTCAGGGCCAAGACCAGCAGACTGAAAGACAGCTTCATCCACCAAGCTGTCAGGATGCTCAACTCTCTCCCAATCACACTGCTGCTTAAATGACACTGATGCTTAAATGACACTGATGCTTAAATGACTCTGACACTGCTGCTTAAATGACACTGATGCTTAAATGACAGATGCTTAAATGACACTGATGCTTAAATTACTGACACTGCTGCTTAAATGACACTACTGCTTAAATGACACCGATGCTTAAATGACTCTGACACTACTGCTTAAATGACACTCAAATAACGCTGACACTGCTGCTTAAATGACACATTTGAGCTTTATTCCGCTCCACGTTGTGTGTTTTACTTATTTGTGTTATACACAAGCCTTTTGTACTTTTGCTACAGGTATATGTGATGTTTTAGTCACGGTGTTTATTGTCTTGTTTATCACATGTTTTTATTTATTTACCTTTATTTAACCAGGAAAAAAAGTCCCATTGAGATTCAAATATCTCTTTTTCAAGGGAGTCCTGGCCAAGAGGCCCACACAATACAACTCACAAGACGACAATTAAATATAAAGTCAACACAGATAAAATGTTAAAAACAATTAGAAACACAATACGACTCACCAGACAACAAATAAATATAAAATCAACACAAATAAAATGATGAAAAACAGTTTAAAAACATTGGCATATCATAGATTGCGTTTCCAGGTCCTTTAAAAGAGTATTAAAAGAAGCCATAGGTACGAGTGTTTGAAGTTTTAAAACTCTCTGCAAACAATTCCAGTCTGCTGGAGCACGATACTGAAAACACAGTTTTCCTTTCTCTGTTCTCACAGTAGGAACCAACAACGTGAAAACATCCTGAGAACGTAAATTCTGGGGTCCGTCAGGCCTCCGCTGAAGATACACACTGAGGTATTGAGGGAGCAGCCCAACAAGTCCCTTATAAATAAGTTTATACCAGTGTGTGAGCCGCCGGGTCGCTAAAGCAGGACATCCAACACCAGAATCCGTTAATACAGCATTGAAATCAAAAATAAGAATGATGTTTTTATGTGTTCTTGTTATTGTGAATGATATGGTGTGTAAATAGTACATGGATGTGTGTGATTGTGTGTTTTGGGTTCATGTTAGTGGGTGTATATTATGTTTTGCTGTGTTACTGCGTAATGAGATGTGTGTCAAAGTTAAATGTGTGATGCTGTGTGTGTGTATGTGTGTGTTTTAAGAGAAAATCTTTGATTGTTTTTAATGATATAGACCGTTGTTTTTTATCCATGTAACCAGGGACTGCGGATGGAAATTAGCTTTGTAGCTATACTCTGGTGCAGAACATCTCTGTCTTTGTACATAATGGCTCTGTACATTGTCCCTTCAAATAAAGACTAAACTAATAATAATAAAGAGTAGAGTTCACAATGATGGGTCCGAGCACTGCAGTTTGTAATAAAGCGCAAAGAGGCGTGAAATACTGAGTCCAGAGAGCGCAGAGCTTGGGCTGGGGCATATACAAAAGATCCCCGTAGTCTAGCACAGGGAGGAATGTTGCAGCAACAAGCCTCTTTCTGGCATTGAATGAAAAAGACAACTTGTTTCTAAAATAAAAACTCAATTTAAAACGCAACTTTTTGACAAGAGAGTCGATATGAAACTTAAAAGACAGTCCATCATCAATGATGACACCCAAGTATTTAAAAACATGAACAACTTCAATAACCGAGCCATCAGGTGCAACAACTGGAGGAACATTTTGCACAATCTTACTTCTAGAAAACAGCATTACTTTGGTTTTGTTTGCATTAAGACAGAGTTTCAATTCAGAGAAGCTGTGGCAAACAATGTTAAATGCATTTTGCAATTTGTCAATGGCTTCAGTGAGTGAAGATGCAAAACAATATACACTCAACAAAAATATAAACGCAACACTTTTGTTTTTGCTCCCATTTTTCCTGAGATGGACCCAAAGATCCAAAATTCACTCCAGATACACAACACTACCATTTCTCTCAAACATTGTTCACAAATCTGTCCAAATGTGTGACAGCGAGCACCTCTGCCCCGCCGAGACAATCCACCCCACCTCACAGGTGCACCACATCAAGATGCCGATCCGACATGACCAGTGCACAGGTGCGCCCCAGGCTGCCCACAATAAAAGGCCACCCCGAAATGTGCTTTTTTTTTTTTGTTTTTTTTTGCTTTATTGGGGGTCTGGGGACTCAGAACCAGTCAGTATCTGGTGTGACCACCATTTGCCTCATGCAGTGCAACACATCTTCTTCGCATAGAGTTTATCAGATTGTCAGTTGTGGCCTGTGGAATGTTGGTCCACTCCTCTTCAAAGGCTGTTATGGACGAAGAACACAGGTGCATTTTATTGATGGCATTTTGAATGCACAGAGATACCGTGATGAGATCCTGAGGCCCATTGTTGTGCCATACGTCCATGAACATCACCTCATGTTTCAGCAAGATAATGCACGGCCCCATGTTGCAAGGATCTGTACACAATTCTTGGAAGCTGAAAATGTCCGAGTTCTTGCATGGCCAGCATACTCACCGGACATGTCACCCATTGAGCATGTTTGGGATGTGCTTGACCGGCGTATACGACAGCGTGTACCAGCTCCCACTAATATCCAGCAACTTCGCACAGCCATTGAAGAGGAGTGGACCAACATTCCACAGGCCACAATTGACAATCTGATAAACTCTATGCGAAGAAGATGTGTTGCACTGCATGAGGCAAATGGTGGTCACACCAGATACTGACTGGTTCTGAGACCCCAGACCCCCAATAAAGCAAAAAAAAAAAAAAATGCACATTTCGGGGTGGCCTTTTATTGTGAACAGTCTGGGGCGCACCTGTGCACTGGTCATGATGTCGGATCGGCATCTTGATGTGGCGCACCTGTGAGGTGGGGTGGATTGTCTCGGCGGGGCAGAGGTGCTCGCTGTCACACATTTGGACAGATTTGTGAACAATGTTTGAGAGAAATGGTAGTGTTGTGTATCTGGAGTGAATTTTGGATCTTTGGGTCCATCTCAGGACAAATGGGAGCAAAAACAAAAGTGTTGCATTTATATTTTTGTTGAGTATATAATCATGTCATCTGCATAAAAATGGCAATTTGCATTTTTTACATTCTGCCCCACATCATTTATATATATAGTGAAGAGAAGTGGTCCCAGAATAGACCCTTGTGGTACACCTCGAATAACAGGAAGATCGTCTGAACACTGGTCACCACATTTAACCCTTTGAGATCTGTCACAAAGATCATTTGAAATCAAACTGATTGCTTGTTCCAAAAGTCCAATGCTTACAAGTCGTTGCATTAATAATTGATGATCTACAGAGTCAAACGCCTTGGACAAGTCAATGTAAATAGAGGCACAATTTAGTTTTTTATCGGACGCTGAGCAAATATCATTTACAACCTTCAATGCTGCCGTCATGGTGCTATGCTTTTTCCTGTATCCCGACTGAAATTCGGAAAGGATTTCACAAGTTTCCAAATATGATTTAAGTTGTTCATTTATCAAACTCTCTAAAATTTTGGAAACAACAGACAATTTTGAAATTGGTCTATAATTACTTAGGACACTTTGGTCGCCTCATTTAAAAAGTGGAAATACAAAAGCAGATTTCCATATTTTAGGGATTTCTGAAGTGGACAAGGTCAAATTAAAGATGTGTGTAAGCGGCTCTGCTATAGAATCAGCTGCCAATTTCAAAAAATGGGGATCTAAAAGTGATTTTTTAGTATCGAGATGTTTCAGCTGTTTATGCACATCCTCAACAATGATAGGCTGAAAGTTAAAAGAGGAAGGCCTGGAAGCTGGAAGAAAATGGCCATCGTTTGCCATGTTATCGTTTGAATGTTTTGACCCAGAAGCTACAAAGTATTTGTTAAAACAAATTAACATTTCATGTTTGTCTCGAACAACAATTGATTCATTAACAATGGAAACTGGCAAAAACTGAGAATTATCACTTACAGAAAGAGATTTGACTGTTTTCCAAAAACGTTTTGGGTCATTCAGACTGTCAGTAGTAATAGATAAATAGTTTTATGTTCACTGTGGGCCTAGGGGGCGCTGCAATTTCAAATCCTGTGTGTGCGACCTGTACATATGGTTTTTGACAATAAAGACTGAACTCTGAACAGAGCGTCTGGAGCTTTGGAGACGTAAACAGATGAATAATAAAGTGTTACTCAAATGAAATTAAACTAAACCCGACTCCAGGTGTGTTTTTGAGGAGGAATCATCATTAGAACACGACTTGAAGATCACAAGAGTCAGTTTTGTGATGTAGGACCTTTAAACCATAAAGCAGACAGGGCTAACCATTCTGCTGTACGGTTCAGACTCACCGCGAGCTTCGCGCTGGGCTCCGGCTTCCCTTTGGTGAATGAGAGCAGAGGCTGCAGTACCGTCTCCTGTCCTAGGGGGCGGTGTTTGTCTGCGGCGCTCTTGGGGGGGTCCAGGGACAGAAGGAGACTCCCGCGGACCACCAGACCGTCGGGAAACAGCTCCGACGTTTCGTTTAAAGGCTCCGCCACCCCGCGAACGTCATCGTACAAGAGACGCCTGTGAAGCTGAGACAGAGGAAGCGTAAATATATAAAAAAGAAATGAGAAACAAGAACCGAGGGGCCCAGGAGAGATCGCTAGATTACTCAAACATGTGTGGATGACTCTCAAACCTCTTCAGGTTTTTGATGAGGACCAACGCTGCATCGAACATGGGAGAAAGTGCCAGAAGATTACCCCCGGTTTGTGCTTGTGTTCATTACGTTCTAATTTGGACATTTTAAATCACAATATTGATGGAAAACGGCAAAACGGCGTCTTGAAAATAAGAGATTAAAGATTCTCAAACATGAATCACTCCAAATCCAATTTCAGAGGGTCAACGAGAAGAAACGACTAGAACCTGGAGAAACATCTGAAAAGTCCAGTTTGCAGAACAGGTCCGCTTAAAAAAAGTGAAAAACAAAACTAGTTCTGTTACAACTACTGCTGTTAAAGACACTCGGGTCCTCACAGTTTACAGATTTACTCACTTATTACTTATTTGGCGTCTGGTCCTTTGTTTTATATTTATGGACCATCATGTAGAAGGCATCAGACTGTGGGTTGGGTGGATTACGGCGGTCCCTCGTTTATCCCCGTGGTTGTGTTCTAAAAATAACCTGCGATAAGCGAAATCCGCGAAATAGGACAGCTTTATATTTCACAATTATTCTCCATGGTTTAAAGGGATAGTGCGTTTTTTATGTTAATCTGTCTGGGTTTCCTTCTAAAAGTTTCGTGTGTTGACACCGGCTTACCTCTGACACTCTCAGCTGATCCCGGTTCCGCTCGCTTTCTGGAGCCCACGTAAGTAGTTCCGGTAACTTCCCTGGAACATGAAATAAAGCTTGTTTATCTTCTCAAAACAAAACATTTGTCCGAAAGGTGATATGTTTGCGTCCGAAACAGCCAGCAGCGTAGATTGCGGTCGCGTATTGTGTCTCTCGATTCGTATCACTGAGAGCATATTAGCTGTATTAGCCTGTTAACCTTTAGCGGAAGTGTACGGCAGATGCGGTCCGCCGTAAGGGGAAGTTTACGAGTGAACAGGCTAATACAGCTAATATGCGCGCAGTGATACGAATCGAGAGACACAATACGCGACCGCAATCTACGCTGTTGGATGTTTCGTTGACAACTGTTTGGGACGCAAATATATCACCTTTCGGATAAATGTTTTGTTTTGAGAAGAAAAACAAGCTTTATTTAATGTTCTAGAGAAGTTACCGGAACTACTTACGTGGGCTCCAGAAAGCGAGCGGAACCGGGATCAGCTGAGACTGTCAGAGGTAAACCGGTGTCAACACACGGAACTAGAAGGAAACCCATACAGATTAACATAAAAAAAACGCACTATCCCTTTAAGGCTGTAAACGCCTCACCACACACATTCTACACTTTTCTCACACTGGAATTAACGTTTTCTCACATTTCTCTCTCGTTTAAACACTCAAACTTTCGTAGATTTTCAACAAAAAAATGTATTAATAGTAAAGCGTGTATTTCACAGTTCCTCTGACCGGGCGTCTTCGTCCTGGCGCCACTCGGCCTCCGTGCAGGCGTCTTTTTCCGAGTGAAGAACATGGTTATGGGGAGTTGTTGGGGCTCTATTTTCTTTTGGGCGAGAAGATTCTTATAAACACATGCCGCCTTCGATGATTTGAGAACGTTTGTCGACATTGTTGGTTTTGTCGTGGGGAAAACTTGCAAACAAACAGCACTCCAGAGTCACACTGCGATCCAACATTTATATAAATCTGTCTGAACACATTCTGTACAGGAGACGCGGAGGAGAATGACGGATGAATCGGCAAAGGTCGACAGTCCCTTAGCCAATCAACACAATGGGCGCTGATACACTATAAAAAAAAATTGGAATAAAAAAAAAAAAATCTGCGAAACAGCGAGGCCACGAAAGGTGAACCACGATATAGCGAGGGACCAGTGTATATCGTTTTTTTTTTTTTGGGGGGGGGGTTATTGCATTTCCATGTGTTGGGAGTGTATTTCTCTGCGGGAGCTGCTGGGCTGTGGAAACGTTCTGAACGGACTGAAACCGTGGAAGTGCGGGGATCATGAGTGAACCTGCAAACACCTGACGCTTTCTGCGCGGCGTCCACGAAACTTTGGGAACTTTTTTGGGGACAAGTAAAAGGGGGTTTATGCCTGTGGTGAAGGTGGCAGGACCGATATTGTGACTGATATTTAAGTTTGTGGTTTTGGGGTGAACTGGGCGGCGCTCGAGTGGGGACGGGGTCACCGGGGCCATTCTGGTATTTGTCTCTGGCGATGCCAATAAAAGCCAGATATATTAGGCCGAACATTCCTCTTTTGTGTTCTCGTTATTTCACCGCCGATGTAAATGAATCCTCCCGTGACCTCAAATATTCTTTGTGGCTTTTCAAACCGGTGAATTGTTACAACTAGAAATGAGAGATGTTACTGTCCTTTCACCTACCCCCCCCATCTCCACCAACTTCTCTATACCAGGGCTGCGCAAACTGTTTTTGACTGGGATCTTCTTTTGAGGTTGATGGTGTGTCGAGATCTACCGGGGAGGGGGGGTACTAACCCTAACCCCCCCCCATCACAACTTCAGGTTTAGTCCTGGTTTAGTCCCGGTTTTAGTCCCGGTTTAGTCCCGGTTTAGTCCCGGTTCAGACCCGGTTTAGTCCTGGTTCAGACCTGGTTTAGTCCCGGTTTAGTCCCGGTTCAGACTTGGTTTAGTCCTGGTTTAGACCTGGTTTAGTCCCGGTTTAGTCCCGGTTCAGACCTGGTTTAGTCCTGGTTTAGTCCCGGTTTAGTCCCGGTTCAGACCTGGTTTAGTCCTGGTTTAGTCCTGGTTTAGTCCCGGTTTAGTCCCGGTTCAGACCCGGTTTAGTCCTGGTTCAGACCTGGTTCAGTCCTGGTTTAGTCCCGGTTCAGACCTGGTTTAGTCCCGGTTTAGTCCCGGTTTAGTCCCGGTTTAGACCCGGTTCAGTCCCGGTTCAGTCCTGGTTCAGTCCCGGTTTAGTCCCGGTTTAGTCCCGGTTCAGACCTGGTTTAGTCCCGGTTTAGTCCCAGTTCAGACCTGGTTCAGTCCCGGTTTAGTCCCGGTTTAGTCCTGGTTCAGTCCTGGTTCAGTCCTGGTTTAGTCCCGGTTCAGACCTGGTTTAGTCCCGGTTCAGACCCGGTTTAGTCCTGGTTCAGTCCTGGTTCAGTCCTGATTCAGTCCCGGTTTAGTCCCGGTTTAGTCCCGGTTCAGACCGGGTTCAGTCCCGGTTTAGTCCCGGTTTAGTCCCGGTTCAGACCTGGTTTAGTCCCGGTTTAGTCCCGGTTCAGACTTGGTTTAGTCCTGGTTTAGACCTGGTTTAGTCCCGGTTTAGTCCCGGTTTAGTCCCGGTTCAGACCTGGTTTAGTCCCGGTTCAGACCTGGTTTAGTCCTGGTTTAGTCCCGGTTTAGTCCCGGTTTAGTCCCGGTTCAGACCTGGTTTAGTCCAGGTTTAGTCCTGGTTTAGTCCCGGTTTAGTCCAGGTTTATTCCCGGTTTAGTCCCGGTTCAGACCCGGTTTAGTCCTGGTTTAGTCCCGGTTTAGTCCCGGTTCAGACCTGGTTTAGTCCTGGTTTAGTCCCGGTTTAGACCCGGTTTAGTCCTGGTTCAGACCCGGTTTAGTCCCGGTTCAGACCTGGTTTAGTCCCGGTTTAGTCCCGATTCAGACCTGGTTTAGTCCCGGTTCAGACCTGGTTTAGTCCCGGTTCAGTCCTGGTTCAGTCCCGGTTCAGACCTGGTTCAGTCCCGGTTTAGTCCCGGTTCAGACCTGGTTTAGTCCCGGTTTAGTCCTGGTTTAGTCCCGGTTTAGTCCCGGTTCAGACCTGGTTTAGTCCCGGTTCAGACTTGGTTTAGTCCTGGTTTAGACCTGGTTTAGTCCCGGTTTAGTCCCGGTTTAGTCCTGGTTTAGTCCCGGTTCAGACCTGGTTTAGTCCCAGTTTAGTCCCGGTTCAGACCTGGTTTAGTCCCGGTTTAGTCCCGGTTCAGACCTGGTTTAGTCCTGGTTCAGACCTGGTTCAGTCCTGGTTTAGTCCCGGTTTAGTCCCGGTTCAGACCCGGTTTAGTCCCGGTTTAGTCCCGGTTTAGTCCCGGTTTAGTCCCGGTTCAGTCCCGGTTTAGTCCTGGTTTAGTCCCGGTTTAGTCCTGGTTCAGACTTGGTTTAGTCCCGGTTTAGACCCGGTTTAGTCCCGGTTTAGTCCCGGTTTAGTCCCGGTTCAGACCTGGTTTAGTCCTGGTTCAGACCTGGTTTAGTCCCGGTTTAGTCCCGGTTCAGTCCTGGTTTAGTCCTGGTTTAGTCCCGGTTTAGTCCCGGTTCAGACTTGGTTTAGTCCTGGTTTAGACCTGGTTTAGTCCCGGTTTAGTCCCGGTTTAGTCCTGGTTTAGTCCCGGTTCAGACCTGGTTTAGTCCCAGTTTAGTCCCGGTTCAGACCTGGTTTAGTCCCGGTTTAGTCCCGGTTCAGACCTGGTTTAGTCCTGGTTCAGACCTGGTTCAGTCCTGGTTTAGTCCCGGTTTAGTCCCGGTTCAGACCCGGTTTAGTCCCGGTTTAGTCCCGGTTTAGTCCCGGTTCAGTCCCGGTTCAGTCCCGGTTTAGTCCTGGTTCAGTCCTGGTTCAGTCCTGGTTCAGTCCCGGTTTAGTCCCGGTTTAGTCCCGGTTTAGTTCCGGTTCAGACCCGGTTCAGTCCCGGTTTAGTCCCGGTTCAGACCTGGTTTAGTCCCGGTTTAGTCCCGGTTCAGACCTGGTTTAGTCCCGGTTTAGTCCCGGTTCAGACCTGGTTTAGTCCTGGTTTAGTCCTGGTTTAGTCCCGGTTTAGTCCCGGTTCAGACCTGGTTTAGACCTGGTTTAGTCCCGGTTCAGTCCCGGTTTAGTCCCGGTTCAGACCTGGTTTAGTCCCGGTTCAGACCTGGTTTAGTCCCGGTTTAGTCCCGGTTCAGACCTGGTTTAGTCCTGGTTTAGTCCTGGTTTAGTCCCGGTTCAGACCTGGTTTAGTCCTGGTTTAGTCCCGGTTCAGTCCCGGTTCAGACCCGGTTTAGTCCCGGTTTAGTCCCGGTTCAGACCCGGTTTAGTCCTGGTTCAGTCCCGGTTCAGTCCCGGTTTAGTCCCGGTTTAGTCCTGGTTTAGTCCCGGTTTAGTCCCGGTTCAGACCTGGTTTAGTCCCGGTTTAGTCCCAGTTCAGACCTGGTTCAGTCCCGGTTTAGTCCCGGTTTAGTCCCGGTTCAGACCTGGTTTAGTCCTGGTTCAGACCTGATTTAGTCCCGGTTTAGTCCCGGTTCAGACCTGGTTTAGTCCTGGTTTAGTCCCGGTTTAGTCCCGGTTTAGTCCCGGTTCAGACCAGGTTTAGTCCCGGTTCAGACCTGGTTTAGTCCCGGTTTAGTCCCGGTTCAGACCTGGTTTAGTCCTGGTTTAGTCCTGGTTTAGTCCCGGTTTAGTCCCGGTTCAGACCTGGTTTAGACCTGGTTTAGTCCCGGTTTAGTCCCGGTTCAGACCCGGTTCAGTCCCGGTTTAGTCCCGGTTCAGACCTGGTTTAGTCCCGGTTTAGTCCCGGTTCAGACCTGGTTTAGTCCTGGTTTAGTCCTGGTTTAGTCCCGGTTCAGTCCCGGTTTAGTCCCGGTTTAGTCCCGGTTCAGACCTGGTTTAGTCCCGGTTTAGTCCCGGTTCAGACCCGGTTTAGTCCTGGTTCAGTCCTGGTTCAGTCCCGGTTTAGTCCCGGTTTAGTCCTGGTTTAGTCCCGGTTTAGTCCCGGTTCAGACCTGGTTTAGTCCCGGTTTAGTCCCAGTTCAGACCTGGTTCAGTCCCGGTTTAGTCCCGGTTTAGTCCCGGTTCAGACCTGGTTTAGTCCTGGTTCAGACCTGATTTAGTCCCGGTTTAGTCCCGGTTCAGACCTGGTTTAGTCCTGGTTTAGTCCCGGTTTAGTCCCGGTTTAGTCCCGGTTCAGACCAGGTTTAGTCCTGGTTTAGTCCTGGTTTAGTCCCGGTTTAGTCCTGGTTCAGACCTGGTTCAGTCCTGGTTTAGTCCTGGTTCAGTCCCGGTTCAGACCTGGTTTAGTCCCGGTTTAGTCCTGGTTTAGTCCCGGTTCAGACCCGGTTTAGTCCCGGTTCAGTCCTGGTTTAGTCCCGGTTCAGTCCTGGTTTAGTCCCGGTTCAGACCTGGTTTAGTCCCGGTTTAGTCCTGGTTTAGTCCCGGTTCAGTCCCGGTTTAGTCCCGGTTCAGTCCCGGTTTAGTCCTGGTTCAGTCCCGGTTCAGTCCCGGTTCAGTCCCGGTTCAGTCCTGGTTCAGTCCTGGTTTAGTCCTGGTTTAGTCCCGGTTCAGACCTGGTTTAGTCCTGGTTTAGTCCCGGTTCAGTCCCGGTTCAGACCCGGTTTAGTCCCGGTTTAGTCCCGGTTCAGACCCGGTTTAGTCCTGGTTCAGTCCCGGTTCAGTCCCGGTTTAGTCCCGGTTTAGTCCTGGTTTAGTCCCGGTTTAGTCCCGGTTCAGACCTGGTTTAGTCCCGGTTTAGTCCCAGTTCAGACCTGGTTCAGTCCCGGTTTAGTCCCGGTTTAGTCCCGGTTCAGACCTGGTTTAGTCCTGGTTCAGACCTGATTTAGTCCCGGTTTAGTCCCGGTTCAGACCTGGTTTAGTCCTGGTTTAGTCCCGGTTTAGTCCCGGTTTAGTCCCGGTTCAGACCAGGTTTAGTCCCGGTTCAGACCTGGTTTAGTCCCGGTTTAGTCCCGGTTCAGACCTGGTTTAGTCCTGGTTTAGTCCTGGTTTAGTCCCGGTTTAGTCCCGGTTCAGACCTGGTTTAGACCTGGTTTAGTCCCGGTTTAGTCCCGGTTCAGACCCGGTTCAGTCCCGGTTTAGTCCCGGTTCAGACCTGGTTTAGTCCCGGTTTAGTCCCGGTTCAGACCTGGTTTAGTCCTGGTTTAGTCCCGGTTTAGTCCCGGTTCAGTCCCGGTTTAGTCCCGGTTTAGTCCCGGTTCAGACCTGGTTTAGTCCCGGTTTAGTCCCGGTTCAGACCCGGTTTAGTCCTGGTTCAGTCCTGGTTCAGTCCCGGTTTAGTCCCGGTTTAGTCCTGGTTTAGTCCCGGTTTAGTCCCGGTTCAGACCTGGTTTAGTCCCGGTTTAGTCCCAGTTCAGACCTGGTTCAGTCCCGGTTTAGTCCCGGTTTAGTCCCGGTTCAGACCTGGTTTAGTCCTGGTTCAGACCTGATTTAGTCCCGGTTTAGTCCCGGTTCAGACCTGGTTTAGTCCTGGTTTAGTCCCGGTTTAGTCCCGGTTTAGTCCCGGTTCAGACCAGGTTTAGTCCTGGTTTAGTCCTGGTTCAGACCTGGTTCAGTCCTGGTTTAGTCCTGGTTCAGTCCCGGTTCAGACCTGGTTTAGTCCCGGTTTAGTCCTGGTTTAGTCCCGGTTCAGACCCGGTTCAGTCCTGGTTTAGTCCCGGTTCAGTCCTGGTTTAGTCCCGGTTCAGACCTGGTTTAGTCCCGGTTTAGTCCTGGTTTAGTCCCGGTTCAGTCCCGGTTTAGTCCTGGTTCAGTCCTGGTTTAGTCCTGGTTCAGTCCCGGTTCAGTCCCGGTTCAGTCCTGGTTCAGTCCTGGTTCAGTCCTGGTTTAGTCCCGGTTCAGACCTGGTTTAGTCCTGGTTTAGTCCCGGTTCAGACCCGGTTTAGTCCTGGTTCAGTCCTGGTTTAGTCCTGGTTCAGTCCCGGTTCAGTCCCGGTTTAGTCCCGGTTTAGTCCCGGTTTAGTCCCGGTTTAGTCCCGGTTTAGTTTATTTATTTATTTATTTATTTCAGGACAGTGCATATTCATAAACATTTCTGTCAATATGCCAGAATTAGCCAGGAGGCTATTTTTCATCTGTAGTCCTGTGACAGATGTAATTGTCATTCCAGTCCCGGTTCAGACCTGGTTTAGACCTGGTTTAGACCTGGTTTAGTCCTGGTTTAGACCTGGTTTAGTCCCGGTTTAGTAAAAAAATCGGATTTCACAAAAAAATGGGAATTGAGCACTAAGCCCTGACGATCGACTGACATTGGCCCCCGATCGGCGTATTGATCACCCCTGCTCTATATGGACATTTACTCCATAAAGTCACATGGAGTCGTTCAGGTAAAAAGTCCTCACCATGATTTCCAGGGAGCCATTCTGGATGCTGCTGCCTCCCTGAGAGCGGTCAGTCACCACGGTCAGCTGGTTCTCCTCGTCCTGGACAAAAGTCACATCAAAATCCGTTTATTCAGAGCCACAGCTGCCCTGGGACAGTAATGGGGACGTGGATCAGAGCGTTCTCGGACTCACCGCGATGAACGCTCTGGAGTTTATGGGGTAGTAGTTTCCAGCGATGGGCTCGGACTGCTTCAGATCCCACGTCGGGCGGAAATCTTTCCTAAAGCGGAAAATAAATCAAATCAAAACTGAAACTGAAAGCCTTCCAGACGGTGGTTGCCATGGTCGCGGTTGTGTTCGGTTTAGCTCTACTCGCACGGGCTGAGTTTGACCTGGGGACGTCTGTAAAATCGAAATGACCCCACGACGTTTTTGGAATTTTTTGTGTACATTCCCACAGTATGACAGTAAAATACCTGTTTTTACTAGTGCTGTCAGGTGATTAAAAAAATATTCTAATTAAATACAGGATTCGTAATTAATTCATCTAATTAATCGCATTTTAAGAGCGTGAGACAGAGAACCCACTTTGTGATTCAGTTTGTCAGTTTTCCAGTGATCACTTTGCTCATTCGTTTCCCAAATTCTGCGAGCGTAGTTTGGTGGTTTGGTAGTTTGGTGGTTTGGTGAAGTGCGCTCACACTCGCTCTATCACCGGTAACGATGGAACTTGTCCGGACGTGTTTATCGTTCAAATGATCCGTCAGGCTGGAGCAGCTTCGGTGATCGGAAAATTACTTTGGACAAAAGCTCCAAATCACGGCGTTCTTGTCGATCGTCTTTGTTCTTTTTATAAACAAACTTGCCGTTCAAAGGCCCTGGCAGCGATTCGCTCGTTGCACACCAAATTTAAAATGTCCATTGAATTGTCGCTCATAATTAATTGCGTTAATTTTTATAATGCGTTAATCTGCAGTGTAATTAATTAATCTAATTAACGTGTTAAACTGACAGCCCTACTTTTTACTTTCTTCCGTAAATGGCGGCGACTGACAAACACCGAAAGAACCTCTGAATCTATCAGGACGCCAACGTGGCAGAATGCACCTGCGCTGCGGCGTCACCGTGTTTCACGACGACATCCGCACCATCAGAGTCTTCACCAAACAGCCTGTCCAGCCAAACTTTACAAACTTTGCACCAAAACCACCCAAACTTCTCCAAACAGGCTCCACGCCGCTGGTCCAGGGCTGGACTTCCTGGTCACGTCTTTACTGCAGTTCGAGTCAAGTTTTTTTACTTTTTAAATTGTAGAAAAATACAATATTTGGATCGGAGTTCATGGAAGATAAATTTTGTTGGTTTAGGTTGACCGAAAATAGGCCAAAGAGACGTTTCCGATGTTTTAGGTTCAATGCGCAGAAGAAAAACAAGTTTACAGACACAAGCGTTTACACGGGACTCGACTGACCTGAGGAGCTCCGAGTTTGACCAGACTCACCTGAGGACCTGAGTTTGCAGAATTCAAGATCAAATTTGGGGGAATTTAAGACATTTTTACACGTGGATGATTCGCACGAAACTAGAAACACAGACGACGTTCGTAATTATCACAATTTACCAGGAGACCAACGTAAAACGAACCCCGTGTGAAAAGGACTTTACAGAATATAAGTGCGGCTTGTGCAGTTTAAGGACAGTTAGTTTTTCCTGTATCCATGGCGACCGTGCTTGGAGATAGATTTTTACACCAAATATGGCAGATGGGAATATTCAGTGAGCGTTTTACAGACATCACCCGGCGCCCCCTGGAGGATGTTGTGATGCTGCAAAACACAGAGGACACAGAGGAGAGACGCTTTTGTCCTGAGGGCCGTTACTCTCCTCACACTGACACAGATCTGACTCGACCTGTGGAGCTGCGGAGTCCTCTTTTAATCCTGGTTTAGTCCTGGATTAGTCCTGGTTTAGTTCTGGTTTAATCCTGGTTTAGTCCTGGTTTAGTCCTGGTTCAGACCTGGTTCAGACCTGGTTAAATCCTGGTTTAGTCCTGGTTTAGTTCTGGTTTAATCCTGGTTTAGTCCTGGTTTAGTCCTGGTTCAGACCTGGTTAAATCCTGGTTTAGACCTGGTTTAGTCCTGGATTAGTCCTGGTTTAGTCCTGGATTAGTCCTGGTTCAGACCTGGTTTAATCCTGGTTTAGTCCTGGTTTAGTTCTGGTTTAGTCCTGGATTAGACCTGGTTTAGTCCTCTTTTAGTCCTGGTTTAGTCCTCTCTCAGTCCTGGTTTAGACCTGGTTTAGTCCTGGTTTAGTTCTGGTTTAGTCCTGGATTAGACCTGGTTTAGTCCTGGTTTAGTCCTGGTTTAGTCCTGGTTTAGTCCTCTCTCAGTCCTGGTTTAGTCCTGGTTTAGACCTAGTTTAGTCCTGGTTTAGTCCTCTCTCAGTCCTGGTTTAGTCCTGGTTTAGACCTGGTTTAGTCCTGGTTTAGTCCTCTCTCAGTCCTGGTTTAGTCCTGGTTTAGACCTGGTTTAGTCCTGGTTTAGTCCTCTCTCAGTCCTGGTTTAGTCCTGGTTTAGACCTAGTTTAGTCCTGGTTTAGTCCTCTCTCAGTCCTGGTTTAGTCCTGGTTTAGTCCTGGTTTAGACCTAGTTTAGTCCTGGTTTAGTCCTCTCTTAGTCCTGGTTTAGACCTAGTTTAGTCCTGGTTTAGTCCTCTCTCAGTCCTGGTTTAGTCCTGGTTTAGTCCTGGTTTAGACCTGGTTTAGTCCTCTCTCAGTCCTGGTTTAGACCTGGTTTAGTCCTGGTTTAGTTCTGGTTTAGTCCTGGATTAGACCTGGTTTAGTCCTGGTTTAGTCCTGGTTTAGTCCTCTCTCAGTCCTGGTTTAGTCCTGGTTTAGTCCTCTCTCAGTCCTGGTTTAGTCCTGGTTTAGACCTGGTTTATTCCTCTCTCAGTCCTGGTTTAGTCCTGGTTTAGACCTGGTTTAGTCCTGGTTTAGTCCTCTCTCAGTCCTGGTTTAGTCCTGGTTTAGACCTGGTTTAGTCCTGGTTTAGTCCTCTTTTAGTCCTGGTTTAGTCCTGGTTTAGACCTAGTTTAGTCCTGGTTTTGTCCTCTCTCAGTCCTGGTTTAGTCCTGGTTTAGTCCTGGTTTAGACCTAGTTTAGTCCTGGTTTTGTCCTCTCTCAGTCCTGGTTTAGTCCTGGTTTAGACCTGGGTTAGTCCTGGTTGAGTCCTGGTTTAGTCCTCTCTTAGTCCTGGTTTAGACCTAGTTTAGTCCTGGTTTAGTCCTCTCTCAGTCCTGGTTTAGTCCTGGTTTAGTCCTGGTTTAGACCTGGTTTAGTCCTGGTTTAGTCCTCTCTCAGTCCTGGTTTAGTCCTGGTTTAGACCTGGTTTAGTCCTGGTTTAGTCCTGGTTTAGTCCTGGATTAGTCCTGGTTCAGACCTGGTTTAATCCTGGTTTAGTCCTGGTTTAGTTCTGGTTTAGTCCTGGATTAGACCTGGTTTAGTCCTCTTTTAGTCCTGGTTTAGTCCTCTCTCAGTCCTGGTTTAGACCTCTCTCAGTCCTGGTTTAGTCCTGGTTTAGTCCTGGTTTAGTCCTCTCTCAGTCCTGGTTTAGTCCTGGTTTAGACCTGGTTTATTCCTCTCTCAGTCCTGGTTTAGTCCTGGTTTAGACCTGGTTTAGTCCTGGTTTAGTCCTCTCTCAGTCCTGGTTTAGTCCTGGTTTAGACCTGGTTTAGTCCTGGTTTAGTCCTCTTTTAGTCCTGGTTTAGTCCTGGTTTAGACCTAGTTTAGTCCTGGTTTTGTCCTCTCTCAGTCCTGGTTTAGTCCTGGTTTAGTCCTGGTTTAGACCTAGTTTAGTCCTGGTTTTGTCCTCTCTCAGTCCTGGTTTAGTCCTGGTTTAGTCCTGGTTTAGACCTGGGTTAGTCCTGGTTTAGTCCTCTCTTAGTCCTGGTTTAGACCTAGTTTAGTCCTGGTTTAGTCCTCTCTCAGTCCTGGTTTAGTCCTGGTTTAGTCCTGGTTTAGACCTGGTTTAGTCCTGGTTTAGTCCTCTCTCAGTCCTGGTTTAGTCCTGGTTTAGACCTGGTTTAGTCCTGGTTTAGTCCTGGATTAGTCCTGGTTCAGACCTGGTTTAATCCTGGTTTAGTCCTGGTTTAGTTCTGGTTTAGTCCTGGATTAGACCTGGTTTAGTCCTCTCTCAGTCCTGGTTTAGACCTCTCTCAGTCCTGGTTTAGTCCTGGTTTAGACCTAGTTTAGTCCTGGTTTAGTCCTCTCTCAGTCCTGGTTTAGTCCTGGTTTAGACCTGGTTTATTCCTCTCTCAGTCCTGGTTTAGACCTGGTTTAGACCTGGTTTAGTCCTGGTTTAGTCCTCTCTCAGTCCTGGTTTAGTCCTGGTTTAGACCTGGTTTAGTCCTGGTTTAGTCCTGGTTTAGTCCTGGTTTAGTCCTCTCTCAGTCCTGGTTTAGTCCTGGTTTAGACCTGGTTTAATCCTGGTTTAGTCCTCTTTTAGTCCTGGTTTAGACCTGGTTTAGTCCTGGTTTAGTCCTGGTTTAGACCTGGTTTAGTCCTGGTTTAGTCCTGGATTAGTCCTGGTTCAGACCTGGTTTAGTCCTGGTTTAGTTCTGGTTTAGTCCTGGATTAGACCTGGTTTAGTCCTGGTTTAGTCCTGGTTTAGTCCTCTCTCAGTCCTGGTTTAGTCCTGGTTTAGACCTAGTTTAGTCCTGGTTTAGTCCTCTCTCAGTCCTGGTTTAGTCCTGGTTTAGACCTGGTTTAGTCCTGGTTTAGTCCTCTCTCAGTCCTGGTTTAGTCCTGGTTTAGACCTGGTTTAGTCCTCTTTTAGTCCTGGTTTAGTCCTCTCTCAGTCCTGGTTTAGTCCTGGTTTAGTCCTGGTTTAGTCCTGGTTTAGTCCTGGTTTAGTCCTGGTTTAGACCTAGTTTAGTCCTGGTTTTGTCCTCTCTCAGTCCTGGTTTAGTCCTGGTTTAGACCTGGTTTAGTCCTGGTTTAGTCCTGGATTAGTCCTGGTTTAGTCCTGGATTAGTCCTGGATTAGTCCTGGTTTAATCCTGGTTTAGTCCTGGTTTAGTTCTGGTTTAGTCCTGGATTAGACCTGGTTTAGTCCTCTTTTAGTCCTGGTTTAGTCCTCTCTCAGTCCTGGTTTAGACCTCTCTCAGTCCTGGTTTAGTCCTGGTTTAGTCCTGGTTTAGTCCTCTCTCAGTCCTGGTTTAGTCCTGGTTTAGTCCTGGTTTAGTCCTCTCTCAGTCCTGGTTTAGTCCTGGTTTAGTCCTGGTTTAGTCCTGGTTTAGACCTGGTTTAGTCCTGGTTTAGTCCTGGTTTAGTCCTGGTTTAGTCCTGGTTTAGTCCTCTCTCAGTCCTGGTTTAGTCCTGGTTTAGTCCTGGTTTAGTCCTGGTTTAGTCCTCTCTCAGTCCTTGTTTAGTCCTGGTTTAGTCCTGGTTTAGACCTGGTTTAGTCCTGGTTTAGTCCTGGTTTAGTCCTCTTTTAGTCCTGGTTTAGTCCTGGTTTAGACCTGGTTTAGTCCTGGTTTAGTCCTCTCTCAGTCCTGGTTTAGTCCTGGTTTAGTCCTGGTTTAGTCCTGGCTTAGTCCTCTCTCAGTCCTGGTTTAGTCCTGGTTTAGTCCTGGTTTAGACCTGATTTAGTCCTGGTTTAGACCTAGTTTAGTCCTGGTTTAGTACTGGTTTAGACCTAGTTTAGTCCTCTCTCAGTCCTGGTTTAGTCCTGGTTTAGTCCTGGTTTAGACCTGGTTTAGTCCTGGTTTAGTCCTGGTTTAGTCCTGGTTTAGTCCTCTCTCAGTCCTGGTTTAGTCCTGGTTTAGACCTGGTTTAGTCCTGGTTTAGACCTAGTTTAGTCCTGGTTTAGTCCTGGTTTAGACCTAGTTTAGTCCTGGTTTAGACCTAGTTTAGTCCTGGTTTATTCCTGGTTTAGACCTGGTTTAGTCCTGGTTTAGACCTAGTTTAGTCCTGGTTTAGACCTGGTTTAGACCTGGTTTAGACCTGGTTTAGACCTGGTTTAGTCCTGGTTTAGTCCTCTCTCAGTCCTGGTTTAGTCCTGGTTTAGTCCTGGTTTATTCCTGGTTTAGACCTGGTTTAGACCTGGTTTAGTCCTGGTTTAGACCTAGTTTAGTCCTGGTTTATTCCTGGTTTAGACCTGGTTTAGACCTGGTTTAGTCCTGGTTTAGTCCTGGTTTAGTCCTGGTTTAGACCTGGCTTAGACCTGGTTTAGAACTGGTTTAGTCCTGGTTTAGTCCTCTCTCAGTCCTGGTTTAGTCCTGGTTTAGACCTGGTTTAGTCCTGGTTTAGTCCTGGTTTAGACCTGGTTTAGTCCTGGTTTAGACCTAGTTTAGACCTAGTTTAGTCCTGGTTTAGACCTAGTTTAGTCCTGGTTTATTCCTGGTTTAGACCTGGTTTAGACCTAGTTTAGTCCTGGTTTAGTCCTGGTTTAGTCCTGGTTTAGTCCTGGTTTAGTCCTCTCTCAGTCCTGGTTTAGTCCTGGTTTAGACCTGGTTTAGTCCTGGTTTAGTCCTCTCTCAGTCCTGGTTTAGTCCTGGTTTAGTCCTGGTTTAGTCCTGGTTTAGACCTGGCTTAGACCTGGTTTAGACCTGGTTTAGTCCTGGTTTAGTCCTGGTTTAGTCCTCTCTCAGTCCTGGTTTAGTCCTGGTTTAGTCCTGGTTTAGTCCTCTCTCAGTCCTTGTTTATTCCTGGTTTAGTCCTGGTTTAGACCTGGTTTAGTCCTGGTTTAGTCCTGGTTTAGTCCTCTCTTAGTCCTGGTTTAGACCTGGTTTAGACCTGGTTTAGTCCTGGTTTAGTCCTCTCTCAGTCCTGGTTTAGTCCTGGTTTAGTCCTGGTTTAGTCCTGGTTTAGTCCTGGTTTAGTCCTGGTTTAGTCCTGGCTTAGTCCTCTCTCAGTCCTGGTTTAGTCCTGGTTTAGTCCTGGTTTAGACCTGATTTAGTCCTGGTTTAGACCTAGTTTAGTCCTGGTTTAGTACTGGTTTAGACCTAGTTTAGTCCTCTCCCAGTCCTGGTTTAGTCCTGGTTTAGTCCTGGTTTAGACCTGGTTTAGTCCTGGTTTAGTCCTGGTTTAGACCTGGTTTAGTCCTGGTTTAGACCTAGTTTAGTCCTGGTTTAGTCCTGGTTTAGACCTAGTTTAGTCCTGGTTTAGACCTAGTTTAGTCCTGGTTTATTCCTGGTTTAGACCTGGTTTAGTCCTGGTTTAGACCTGGTTTAGACCTGGTTTAGACCTGGTTTAGACCTGGTTTAGACCTGGTTTAGACCTGGTTTAGTCCTGGTTTAGTCCTCTCTCAGTCCTGGTTTAGTCCTGGTTTAGTCCTGGTTTATTCCTGGTTTAGACCTGGTTTAGACCTGGTTTAGTCCTGGTTTAGACCTAGTTTAGTCCTGGTTTATTCCTGGTTTAGACCTGGTTTAGTCCTGGTTTAGTCCTGGTTTAGTCCTGGTTTAGTCCTGGTTTAGACCTGGCTTAGACCTGGTTTAGACCTGGTTTAGTCCTGGTTTAGTCCTCTCTCAGTCCTGGTTTAGTCCTGGTTTAGACCTGGTTTAGTCCTGGTTTAGTCCTGGTTTAGACCTGGTTTAGTCCTGGTTTAGACCTAGTTTAGACCTAGTTTAGTCCTGGTTTAGACCTAGTTTAGTCCTGGTTTATTCCTGGTTTAGACCTGGTTTAGACCTAGTTTAGTCCTGGTTTAGTCCTGGTTTAGTCCTGGTTTAGTCCTGGTTTAGTCCTGGTTTAGTCCTCTCTCAGTCCTGGTTTAGTCCTGGTTTAGACCTGGTTTAGTCCTGGTTTAGTCCTGGTTTAGTCCTGGTTTAGTCCTGGTTTAGTCCTCTCTCAGTCCTGGTTTAGTCCTGGTTTAGACCTGGTTTAGTCCTGGTTTAGTCCTGGTTTAGTCCTGGTTTAGTCCTGGTTTAGTCCTGGTTTAGACCTAGTTTAGACCTAGTTTAGTCCTGGTTTATTCCTGGTTTAGACCTGGTTTAGTCCTGGTTTAGACCTGGTTTAGACCTGGTTTAGTCCTGGTTTAGTCCTCTCTCAGTCCTGGTTTAGTCCTGGTTTAGACCTGGTTTAGTCCTGGTTTAGTCCTGGTTTAGACCTGGTTTAGTCCTGGTTTAGTCCTGGTTTAGACCTGGTTTAGACCTGGTTTAGACCTAGTTTAGACCTAGTTTAGTCCTGGTTTAGACCTGGTTTAGTCCTGGTTTAGACCTGGTTTAGACCTGGTTTAGTCCTGGTTTAGTCCTCTCTCAGTCCTGGTTTAGTCCTGGTTTAGACCTGGTTTAGTCCTGGTTTAGTCCTGGTTTAGTCCTGGTTTAGTCCTGGTTTAGACCTAGTTTAGACCTAGTTTAGTCCTGGTTTATTCCTGGTTTAGACCTGGTTTAGTCCTGGTTTAGACCTGGTTTAGACCTGGTTTAGTCCTGGTTTAGTCCTCTCTCAGTCCTGGTTTAGTCCTGGTTTAGACCTGGTTTAGTCCTGGTTTAGTCCTGGTTTAGACCTGGTTTAGTCCTGGTTTAGTCCTGGTTTAGACCTGGTTTAGACCTGGTTTAGACCTAGTTTAGACCTAGTTTAGTCCTGGTTTAGACCTAGTTTAGTCCTGGTTTATTCCTGGTTTAGACCTAGTTTAGTCCTGGTTTATTCCTGGTTTATTCCTGGTTTAGACCTGGTTTAGTCCTGGTTTAGTCCTGGTTTAGTCCTGGTTTAGTTTAAACTGCCCTCAGGACAAATCCAGCGACACTGACGGAGGCTCAGAGTTTGTGACCTTCTCCTGAGCAGCTCGCGTCCGTTGGAGTCGGTGAAGAAAACTCCTCCTGATTTGATGTTTGTGTCGAGTCGAGTGATCACCTCTTTCCCCAAATCATCCCTGAAAGAAGAACACGTGTGTGAGGAGACCACAGCACACAATTCATCTTTAAACTATTTCAGAATACATCACGTCTTTGGGGTTGAATAATGAAGTGATCATGTGGCTTTAGCTCATTTCTCCTGACAGAGCAGAAGATCTGAACCATAAAGCAGGTGACATCCTGCCCCTGAGACTGTGAGCTGATGTGAGGAGACAGTTGAACTCACTCGATGGGCACAGGGCCGATGGTCCACTCCAGCTCCAGGGCTCTGCTGCCCGAGTACAGCCGGACCACCTGAGACACCCAGGGACAGAAGACCTGCCGCAGCTCCTGCACCACCGAGTTCTGGACAGACGAGGAGGTCAAATGTTACAATGTTCTGCACATCCATCCATGTTCTTCCTCTTATTCGGGGCCGGGTCGCCGGGGCAACAGTCTAAGAGGGACTCCCAGACTCCCAGGCGTTCCCAGGCCAGCCGGGAGACATAGTCCCTCCAGCGTGTCCTGGGTCTTCCCTGGGGCTTCCTCCCGGTGGGACGTGCCCGGAACACCAGGAGGCGTCCGGAACAGACGCCCGAGCCACCTCAGCTGCTCCTCTCCATGTGGAGGAGCGGCGGCTCTACTCTGAGCTCCTCACCCTATCTCTAAGGGAGCGTCCAGCCACTCTGCAGAGGAAACTCATTACGGCCGCTTGTATCGGCGATCTCGTCCTTTCGGTCATTACCCAGAGCTCATGACCATAGGTGAGGGGAGGAACGTAGATCGACGGTAAATCGAGAGCTTTGACTTTCGGCTCAGCTCCCTCTTCACCACAACGGTCCAGTACAACGACCACATCACTGCCGACGCTGCACTGATCCACCTGTCAATCTCACGCTCCATCCTCCCCTCACTCGAGAACAAGGTCCACACGCCGGTATGTAAAGGTCCACACGCCGGTATGTAAAGGTCCACACGCTGGTATGTAAAGGTCCACGCTGTTATGTAAAGGTCCACGCTGTTATGTAAAGGTCCACACGCCGGTATTTAAAGGTCCACGCCGGTATGTAAAGGTCCACACGCCGGTATGTAAAGGTCCACACGCCGGTATGTAAAGGTCCACACGCCGGTATGTAAAGGTCCACACGCCGGTATGTAAAGGTCCACGCCGGTATGTAAAGGTCCACACGCCGGTATGTAAAGGTCCACGCCGGTATGTAAAGGTCCACGCCGGTATGTAAAGGTCCACGCCGGTATGTAAAGGTCCACGCCGGTGTGTAAAGGTCCACACGCTGGTATGTAAAAGTCCACGCTGGTATGTAAAAGTCCACGCTGGTATGTAAAAGTCCACGCTGGTATGTAAAAGTCCACGCTGGTATGTAAAAGTCCACGCTGTTATGTAAAGGTCCACGTTGTTATGTAAAGGTCCACGCCGGTATGTAAAGGTCCACGCCGGTATGTAAAGGTCCACGCTGGTACAGTATGTAAAGGTCCACGCTGGTATGTAAAGGTCCACGCCGGTATGTAAAGGTCCACGCTGGTACAGTATGTAAAGGTCCACGCTGGTACAGTATGTAAAGGTCCACGCTGGTATGTAAAGGTCCACGCCGGTATGTAAAGGTCCACGCTGGTACAGTATGTAAAGGTCCACGCTGTTATGTAAAGGTCCACGCCGGTATGTAAAGGTCCACGCTGGTATGTAAAGGTCCACGCTGGTACAGTATGTAAAGGTCCACGCTGGTATGTAAAGGTCCACGCTGGTATGTAAAGGTCCACGCTGGTATGTAAAGGTCCACGCCGGTATGTAAAGGTCCACGCTGGTATGTAAAGGTCCACGCTGGTATGTAAATGTCCACGCTGGTGTGAAAGAGCTCCACGCGCTCACTCGCGCTCACTGCTAAAAGGCGGAACTCTTTCATCCCTGCACCACCATCTCACACACGCCCCTTTAACAGGCAGTGTGGGTGAAGTGTCTTGCCTAAGGCCCTGCCCCCGTGACACCTGGACTTCCCAGCGGTCTCCGGTCCGAGTCCTGCCCACGGCCGGTCCTGAACGAGCTCCGGCTCTGAGCAGTGAACTCCTCCATGACAGTTTGAAGCGCGTTTGGGATGTCGGGGAGCACGTAGAAGGAGACTGGCCTCCGTGATGTCCCTGAACTCTAATATTTGAATGTTTTTCTCGGGAAAAGCACTTCCAGGACCAGCGCGGGCTTCGTGGAGCTCCGTTCGTACCTGTACAAGTTGAGTCTTGGCGGTTTTACTGATGACAAACGGAGTGGAGGAGTTTGGTCTGAAGATGTAGGCTCCAGACGGCTGGTTACTCTCGCTGTTGTTCCCGTCGCTCCCGTTGTACCTGGACAAAAGGGTTTCCATTATATGAGCACAAAAATCATCATAAAACTCATGTGATACAGTTTCATGACTCTTTGGTGCAGAGTCCCTGTGGTCAGTGTTGATCATTTGGTTGTTTTTATGGAAAACTCAAATAAAGACGAGCCGATTATTTTAAATGTTCAATATTTCAGTTTGTTGTGTTGTTTCATTATTATTATTTTCTCTTTCTAAACA
>JAVJIX010000096.1:0-15000 GCA_036785185.1 Paratrypauchen microcephalus
GAGAGAGAACAGAGAGAGAGAGAACAGAGAACACAGAGAGAGAGAACAGAGAGAGAGAACACAGAGAGAGAGAGAAGAACAGAGGGAGAGAACAGAGAGAGAGAACAGAGAGAGAACAGAGAGAGAGAGCACAGAGAGAGAGAGAAGAACAGAGGGAGAGAACACAGAGAGAGAGAGAAGAACAGAGGGAGAGAACAGAGAGAGAGAGAAGAACAGAGGGAGAGAACAGAGAGAGAACAGAGAGAGAGAACAGAGAAGAGAGAAAGAGAAGAGAGCGAGAGAACAGAGAGAGAGAGAGAACAGAGAACACAGAGAGAGAGAACAGAGAGAGAGAACACAGAGAGAGAGAGAGAAGAACAGAGGGAGAGAACAGAGAGAGAACAGAGAGAGAGAACAGAGAAGAGAGAAAGAGAAGAGAGCGAGAGCACAGAGAGAGAGAGAACAGAGAACACAGAGAGAGAGCAGAGAGAGAGAGAGAAGAACAGAGGGAGAGAACAGAGAGAGAGAACAGAGAGAGAAAGAGAAGAGAGCGAGAGCACAGAGAGAGAGAGAGAACAGAGAACACAGAGAGAGAACAGAAAGAACAGAGAGAGAGAGAACAGAGAGAGAACAGAGAGAGAGAACAGAGAAAGAACAGAGAGAGAGAGAAGAACAGAGAGAGCACAGAGAGAGAGAAGAACAGAGGGAGAGAACAGAGAGAGAACAGAGAGAGAGAGAGAGAGAGAGAGAAGAACAGAGGGAGAGAACAGAGAGAGGAGAACAAAGAGAGAGAGAACAGAGATAGAGAAGAGAGAGAACAGAGAGAGAGAACAGAGAGAGAAAGAGGAGAGAGAACAGAGAACACAGAGAGACAGAACAGAGAGAGAGAGCAGAGAGAGAACAGAGAGAGAGAACAGAGAGAGAGAGAGAAGAACAGAGGGAGAGAAGAGAGAGAGAACAGAGAAAGAGAAGAGAGCGAGAGCACACAGAGAGAGAGAGAACAGAGAGAGAGAGCACAGAGAGAGAGAGAAGAACAGAGGGAGAGAACAGAGAGAGAGAACAGAGAGAGGGAGAACAGAGAGAGAGAGAACAGAGAGAGAGAGAGGAGAGAGAGAGAACAGAGAAGACAGAGAGAGAGAACAGAGAGAGAGAGCACAGAGAGAGAGAACAGAGAGAAAGAACAGAGAGAGAGAAGAACAGAGAGCACAGAGAGAGAAGAACAGAGGGAGAGAACAGAGAGAGAACAGAGAGAGAGGAGAACAGAGAGAGAGAAGAGAGAGAGAACAGGAGAGAGAAGAACAGAGAGAGAGAGAGAACAGAGAGCGAGAGTACAGTGGAGGTGTGTGGAGTTTAAAAACACAGTGGAGCGTTTTCAGTTTGTGTTAAAGGTGTGAATGTCCAGAAAACATCTGGGCTCTTCACAGATGAACCCTCCCGTGAGAGGGCCCCCGCTGAACCCGAGCACTCACCAGTAGAAGTTCTGGTTCAGGTCGATTCTCTGTCTGGTCTCCAGGTTCATGAGTCCAGTCAACAGACCAGTGTCCGGGTCAAAGGAGGCTCTGAGGAACTACACAACAGACCGGGTTCAGACCGGGTTCAGACCGGGTTCAGACCCGGGTTCAGACCCGGGTTCAGACCGGGTTCAGACCCAAGTTCAGACCCGGGTTTAGACCCGGGTTCAGACCCGGGTTCAGACCCGGGTTCAGACCGGGTTTAGACCCGGATTCAGACCGGGTTCAGACCGGGTTCAGACCGGGTTCAGACCCGGGTGTAGACCCAGGTTTAGACCGGGTTTAGACCGGGTTCAGACCCGGGTTTAGAGCCAGGCTTAGACCGGGTTTAGACCGGGTTTAGACCGGGTTCAGACCCGGGTTTAGAGCCAGGCTTAGACCGGGTTTAGACCGGGTTCAGACCCGGGTTTAGAGCCAGGTTTAGACCGGGTTTAGACCGGGTTCAGACCCGGGTTTAGAGCCAGGTTTAGACCGGGTTTAGACCGGGTTCAGACCGGGTTTAGACCGGGTGTAGACCCGGGTTCAGACCGGGTGTAGACCCGGGTTTAGACCGGGTGTAGACCCGGGTTTAGACCGGGTTCAGACTGGGTTCAGACCCGGGTTTAGACCAGGTTCAGACTCGGTTTAGACCCGGTTTAGACCAGGTTTAGGCCCGGTTTAGACCCGGGATTAGACCAGGTTCAGACTGGGTTCAGACCGGGTTTAGACCGGGTTTAGACCGGGTTTAGACCCAGGTTTAGACCGGGTTTAGACCCGGGATTAGACCAGGTTCAGACTCGGTTTAGACCCGGTTTAGACCAGGTTTAGACCTGGGTTTAGACCTGGGTTTAGACCCGGGTTTAGAGCCAGGCTTAGACCGGGTTTAGACCCAGGTTTAGACCGGGTTTAGACCCAGGTTTAGACCGGGTTTAGACGGGGTTTAGACCTGGGTTTAGACCGGGTTCAGACCCGGGTTTAGAGCCAGGCTTAGACCGGGTTTAGACCGGGTTTAGACCGGGTTCAGACCCGGGTTTAGACCGGGTTCAGACCGGGTTTAGACCGGGTGTAGACCCGGGTTTAGAGCCAGGCTTAGACCGGGTTTAGACCCAGGTTTAGACCGGGTTTAGACCGGGTTTAGACGGGGTTTAGACCGGGTTCAGACCCGGGTTTAGAGCCAGGCTTAGACCGGGTTTAGACCGGGTTTAGACCGGGTTTAGACCCGGGTTTAGACCGGGTTCAGACCGGGTTTAGACCGGGTGTAGACCCGGGTTTAGAGCCAGGCTTAGACCGGGTTTAGACCCAGGTTTAGACCGGGTTTAGACCGGGTTTAGACGGGGTTTAGACCGGGTTCAGACCCGGGTTTAGAGCCAGGCTTAGACCGGGTTTAGACCGGGTTTAGACCGGGTTCAGACCCGGGTTTAGAGCCAGGCTTAGACCGGGTTCAGACCCGGGTTTAGAGCCAGGTTTAGACCGGGTTCAGACCGGGTTTAGACCGGGTTCAGACCCGGGTTTAGAGCCAGGCTTAGACCGGGTTTAGACCGGGTTCAGACCCGGGTTTAGAGCCAGGTTCAGACCGGGTGTAGACCCGGGTTCAGACCGGGTGTAGACCCGGGTTCAGACCGGGTGTAGACCCGGGTTTAGACCGGGTGTAGACCCGGGTTTAGACCGGGTTTAGACCGGGTTTAGACCCAGGTTTAGACCGGGTTTAGACCCAGGTTTAGACCGGGTTTAGACCCGGGTTTAGACCAGGTTCAGACTCGGTTTAGACCAGGTTTAGACCCGGGTTTAGACCAGGTTTAGACCCGGTTTAGACCCGGTTTAGACCCGGTTTAGACCCGGTTTAGACCCGGGTTTAGACCCGGGATTAGACCAGGTTCAGACTGGGTTTAGACCGGGTTTAGACCCGGGTTTAGACCGGGTTTAGACCCGGGTTTAGACCCGGGTTTAGACCCGGGTTTAGACCCGGGTTTAGAGCCAGGCTTAGACCGGGTTTAGACCCAGGTTTAGACCGGGTTTAGACCCAGGTTTAGACCGGGTTTAGACCTGGGTTTAGACCGGGTTCAGACCCGGGTTTAGAGCCAGGCTTAGACCGGGTTTAGACCGGGTTTAGACCGGGTTCAGACCCGGGTTTAGACCGGGTTCAGACCGGGTTTAGACCGGGTGTAGACCCGGGTTTAGAGCCAGGCTTAGACCGGGTTTAGACCCAGGTTTAGACCGGGTTTAGACCCAGGTTTAGACCGGGTTTAGACGGGGTTTAGACCTGGGTTTAGACCGGGTTCAGACCCGGGTTTAGAGCCAGGCTTAGACCGGGTTTAGACCGGGTTCAGACCCAGGTTTAGAGCCAGGCTTAGACCGGGTTTAGACCGGGTTCAGACCCGGGTTTAGAGCCAGGCTTAGACCGGGTTTAGACCGGGTTCAGACCCGGGTTTATACCGGGTTCAGACCGGGTTTAGACCGGGTGTAGACCCGGGTTTAGAGCCAGGCTTAGACCGGGTTTAGACCCAGGTTTAGACCGGGTTTAGACCCAGGTTTAGACCGGGTTTAGACGGGGTTTAGACCGGGTTCAGACCCGGGTTTAGAGCCAGGCTTAGACCGGGTTCAGACCCGGGTTTAGACCGGGTTCAGACCCGGGTTTAGACCGGGTTTAGACCGGGTTTAGACCCAGGATTAGACCAGGTTCAGACTCGGTTTAGACCCGGGTTTAGACCCGGGTTTAGACCAGGTTTAGACCCGGTTTAGACCAGGTTCAGACTGGGTTTAGACCGGGTTTAGACCCGGGTTTAGACCGGGTTTAGACCGGGTTTAGACCTGGGTTTAGACCGGGTTTAGACCGGGTTTAGACCCGGGTTTAGAGCCAGGCTTAGACCGGGTTTAGACCCAGGTTTAGACCCAGGTTTAGACCGGGTTTAGACGGGGTTTAGACCTGGGTTTAGACCGGGTTCAGACCCGGGTTTAGAGCCAGGCTTAGACCGGGTTTAGACCGGGTTTAGACCGGGTGTAGACCCGGGTTTAGACCGGGTTCAGACCGGGTGTAGACCCGGTTTAGACCCGGTTTAGACCGGGTTTAGACCCGGGTTTAGACCCGGGTTTAGACCAGGTTTAGACCCGGTTTAGACCCGGGTTTAGACCCGGGATTAGACCAGGTTCAGACTGGGTTTAGACCCAGGTTTAGACCGGGTTTAGACCCGGGTTTAGACCGGGTTTAGACCCGGGTTTAGACCGGGTTTAGACCCGGTTTAGACCCAGGTTTAGACTGGGTTTAGACCCAGGTTTAGACCGGGTTTAGACCCGGGTTTAGACCCGGGATTAGACCAGGTTCAGACTCGGTTTAGACCCGGTTTAGACCAGGTTTAGACCCGGGTTTAGACCAGGTTTAGACCCGGTTTAGACCCGGTTTAGACCCGGGTTTAGACCCGGGATTAGACCAGGTTCAGACCCAGTTTAGACCGGGTTTAGACCCGGGTTTAGACCTGGGTTTAGACCAGGTTTAGACCCAGTTTAGACCCAGGTTTAGACCCAGGTTTAGACCCAGGTTTAGACCGGTTTTAGACCCGGGTTCAGACCGGGTTTAGACCAGGTTTAGACCCGGTTTAGACCCAGGTTTAGACCCGGTTTAGACCGGGTTTAGACCCGGGTTTATACCAGGTTTAGACCCGGTTTAGACCCAGGTTTAGACCGGGTTTAGACCTGGGTTTAGACCAGGTTTAGACCGGTTTTAGACCCGGGTTTAGACCCGGGTTTAGACCAGGTTTAGACCCGGTTTAGACCCAGGTTTAGACCGGGTTTAGACCCGGGTTTAGACCGGGTTCAGACCGGGTTTAGACCAGGTTTAGACCGGGTTTAGACCGGGTTTAGACCCGGTTTAGACCAGGTTTAGAATTGACAAAAAATGAAATCTGAACTGACCAATACAAGAATGTTCAGAAGTCGTTTGCAGATTTAGGCCACAAGAGCTCGTTTACTCATTTGAAAGTTTTCCACCCACAGTCATCAACTCATCCATTCACCAAACTGTCCCACCACTGACTGGTTCTGCCCGGTCTGTCCAAACTCGCCTCTGTGGCCTGGGACGTATTGGTAAATCCAAAATTTGCCACAGGTAATTGTTTCCCCGTCTCTGTTCACCTGTGGTGTCCGTATACGTTTGATAGAGTTGGTGAAATGACTCTGGTATGTTGACTAGAGAACATCCGCGGTATCAAGGTCGTCACACATGTTTGTTATTGTTTTTACCGGCTTGGCACATCAGCTGTATGCGACGTGAACATGTTTTGCACTTCTTGCCGTTTAGACGGAGACACGACCCGGGCCGTCTTCAGAACTCCACACTCTGGAAGGAGTCTTCAGATTTCTGCAGTTTCAGAGCCCGACGGCGCCGCCGCCGTGTAATAATTAATAATTCATAGCATTTATACAGCGCCTTTCATGACACCTAAAGCTCTTTACACTTCATGGTTCATTCACTCCACACTTGGTGGTGGTGATACTTTCTGTAGCCACAGCTGCCCTGGGGCAGACTGATGGAAGCGAGGCTGCCAATCTGCGCCATCGGCCCCTCCGACCACCTCCAACACTCACACACACTCCACTTTCATACTAGGCAAATGTGGGTAAAGTGTCTTGCCTAAGGACACAGCAACAGTTTTTTGCAACTGGTGCCCCACTGTGGCATCTGGAATTCCCAGCGGTCTCCCATCCAAGTACTAACCAGGCCCTGGAGCTTCTGAGATCTGACGGGATCAGGCTTTGACAGGCAGGTATGGCCACGTAAACCAAAGACACTTCCAATAGAATATTTTGTCGTTTTCAGTCGCAATCGTCCTCGTCTAAACGGCCCCTTAAAGGAACATGCCACCCCCAGGTCAAATTTGGGCATCTCTCCACAGTCCAGAGACTAAAATAAGTGGTGGAAAGCGTTTTCCTGCTCACCCAGCCATTGTCCGAGTCTGTCGCCACTGACCGCCGCGGTAACTGGTGCTCCTCCGCCTTAGACTGGAGTCTAACGTCGCCAGAGAAAGATTTCGGCCAAAAGGAATTAATTTGCTCGATGCTTTTCCCAATTACTTTGTGTGTAGTGCGCATTCATATCGAGTGCAAATAAATGTGCAAATCAACACGGAGAGCTTGCCTTGGTCATTTTGGGTGGGAACTATTTTCCAGTGCGGAAGAATACAGTCGAATCACGCACCACGCTGCCAGGGGAATCCCTGTTACGCACCGGGAAGGGAGTTCCCCTGTTGCACAACGTGCTGCGTGATTCGACTGTATTCTTCCGCACTGGAAAATAGTTCCCACCCAAAATGACCAAGTCAAGCTCTCCGTGTTGATTTGCACATTTATTTGCACTCGATATGAATGCGCACTACACACAAAGTAATTGGGAAACGCATCGAGCAAATTAATTCCTTTTGGCCGAAATCTTTCTCTGGCAACGTTAGACTCCAGTCTAAGGCGGAGGAGCACCAGATACCGCGGCGGTCAGTGGCGACAGACTCGGACAATGGCTGGGTGAGCAGGAAAACGCTTTCCACCACTTATTTTAGTCTCTGGACTGTGGGGAGATGCCCAAATTTGACCTGGGGGTGGCATATCCCTTTAAAGTACAGAGTACAGAGGTTTTTATAAAACAGGATGTGGGTCACAACTCGAATGCACCTTGTTCTCTATCTGCACCGGCCCCTGGTCCAGTCCGGTCTTGGTGCTGGTCTGGTCCAGTCCGGTCTTGGTGCTGGTCTGGTCCCGGTTCGGTGCGGTCCTGGTCCCGGTCCGGTCCTGGCTCTGGGATACAGAGTAGGAGCTGAACCCGAGGGGCGGAGCCTGAACCTCAAACATGAGCTCATACACAGCGAAGCCACGCCCCCTCCTCACGTCGCGGGTGGAGTCCGACACCGGCGCCACCTACAGGACAGGAGCAGTTAACGTGACTGTGGTTCTATGACCCCAGAGAGCAGGCGGGTGACCACTGACCTGGCTGTCCACAGGGTTCCCGTCCGGATCAGAGACCGAGTATCTGCTCCCGTTCACCGGCAGTCTGACGGGCCACAGCACCGAGCGCCCCAGAGGGTTAAACACCGTCACCGTGAACTGACGGAGCACAAATATAAGACTGTGACCAGAGGAAGACCTGAGGAGGACCTGAGGAGGACCTGAGGAGGACCTGAGGAGGACCTGAGGAAGACCTGAGGAGGACCTGAGGACCTGAGGAAGACCTGAGGAAGACCTGAGGAGGACCTGAGGAGGACCTGAGGAGGACCTGAGGAAGACCTGAGGACATGAGGAGGACCTGAGGAGGACCTGAGGAGAACCTGAGGAGGACCTGAGGAGGACCTGAGGAGGACCTGAGGAAGACCTGAGGAAGACCTGAGGACCTGAGGAGGACCTGAGGAGGACCTGGGGAAGACCTGAGGAGGACCTGAGGAGGACCTGAGGAGGAGGACCTGAGGAGGACCTGAGGAAGACCTGAGGAGGACCTGAGGAGGACCTGAGGAGGACCTGAGGAAGACCTGAGGAGGACCTGAGGAGGACCTGAGGAGGACCTGAGGAAGACCTGAGGAGGACCTGAGGAGGACCTGAGGAGGACCCTGAGGAGGACCTGAGGAGGACCTGAGGAAGACCTGAGGAGGACCTGAGGACCTGAGGAGAACCTGAGGAGGACCTGACGAGGACCTGAGGAGGACCTGAGGAGGACCCTGAGGAGGACCTGAGGAGGACCTGAGGAAGACCTGAGGAAGACCTGAGGAGGACCTGAGGAAGACCTGAGGAGGACCTGAGGAGAACCTGAGGAGGACCTGACGAGGACCTGAGGAGGACCTGACGAGGACCTGAGGAGGACCTGAGGAGGACCTGAGGAGAACCTGACGAGGACCTGACGAGGACCTGAGGAGGACCTGAGGAGGACCCTGAGGAGGACCTGAGGAGGACCTGAGGAAGACCTGAGGAGGACCTGAGGACCTGAGGAGGACCTGAGGAGGACCTGAGGAAGACCTGAGGAGGACCTGTGGAGGACCTGAGGAGGACCCTGAGGAGGACCATGAACCCTGGTCTGTACCTCCGGACTGGCTGAAGAACATGTTTTTCTGTTTGTAAAAGCTGAGCTCTGGTCTGTACCTCGGGGCTGGACTCGGTGAAGCTGCACACGCTGACGTTCAGGAGGTCACAGTAAACTCTGGGAGCAGCGGATCCACTCAGAGCTGAGAGACTGTTACTCACCACCACCTGAGAGAGAGAGAGAACAGAGAGAGAGAAGAGAGAGAGAACAGAGAGAAGAGAGAGAGAGAGAAGAGAGAGAGAACAGAGAGAGAACAGAGAGAGAGAACAAAGGGAGAGAGAGAGAGAACAGAGAGAGAGAGAACAGAGAGAGAGAACAGAGAGAGAGAACAGAGAGAACAGAGGGAGAGAAAAGAGGGAGAGAACAGAGAGAGAACAGAGAGCGAGAAGAGAGAGAGAACACAGAGAAGAGAGAACAGAAAGAGAACACAGAGAGAGAGAGAACAGAGAGCGAGGAGAGAGAGAACAGAGGGAGAGAACAGAGAGAGAACGGAGGGAGAGAAGAGAGAGAGAGAGAACAGAGAGCGAGAAGAGAGAGAAGAGAGAGAACAGAGAAGAGAGAGAACAGAAAGAGAACAGGAGAGAGAGAACAGAGAGCGAGGAGAGAGAGAACAGAGAGAGCAGAGAGAGAAGAGAGAGAGAACAGAGAGAGAGAACAGAGAGAGAAGAGAGAGAGAACAGCGAGAGAAAGAACAGAGAGAACAGAGAGGGAGAAGAGAGAGAACAGCGAGAAAACAGAGAACAGAGAGAGAACAGAGAGAGAGAGAAGAGAGAACAGAGAGAAAACAGAGAGAACAGAAAGGGAACAGAAAGAGAACAGAGAGAGAAAGAACAGAGAGAACAGAGAGAGAACAGAGAACAGAAGAGAACAGAGAGAGAACAGAGAGAGAGAACAGAGAGAGAACAGAGAGAGAGAACAGAGAGAGAAGAGAGAACAGAGAGAGAACAGACAGAGAGAAGAGAGAACAGAGAGAGAGAAGAGAACAGAGAGAGAACAGAGAGAGAGAAGAGAAAGAGAAAACAGAGAGAACAGAAAGAGAACAGAGAGAAGAGAGAGAGAACAGAGAGAGAGAGAGAGAGAACAGACAGAGAGAGAGAGAGAGAGAGAGAGAACAGAGAGAGAGAAGAGAAAGAGAAAACAGAGAAAACAGAAAGAGAACAGAGAAGAGAGAACAGAGAGAAAACAAAGGGAACAGAGAGAGAACAGAGAGAACAGAGAGAAGAGAGAGAGAACAGAGAGAGAAGAGAACAGAGAGAACAGAGAGAGAGAAGAGAACAGAGAGCACAGAGAGAGAGAGAGAAGAGAGAGAACAGAGAGAAAAGAGAGAGAGGAGAAGAGAGAGAAGAGAGAGAGAGAACAGAGAGAGAGAACAGAGAACAGAGAGCAAACAGGGAGAGAGAGAACAGAGAACAGAGAGAGAGAAGAGAAAGAGAAAACAGAGAGAACAGAGAGAAAACAAAGAGAACAGAGAGAGAACAGAGAGAGAAAAGAGAACAGAGAGCGAACAGAGAGAAGAGTGAGAGAACAGAGAGCGAGAGAGAGAGAAGATGAAGCATTAGAGCGGTGTTGGACTGATAACGTATGAAAGTGTCTCCATCGTCTAAATTGAAGTGTGCTCGCCATCACCATAACAACTTCCAAAGTCCTTTGGCAGGCGTCTCACCCGACAGGTGTTCTCACCCGACAGGTGTTCTCACCCGGCAGGTGTTCTCACCCGGCAGGTGTTCTCACCCAGCAGGTGTTCTCACCCAGCAGGCGTCTCACCCGACAGGCGTTCTCACCCGGCAGGCGTTCTCACCCGGCAGGCGTCTCACCAGACAGGCGTTCTCACGTAGCAGGCGTCTCACCCGACAGGTGTTCTCACCCGACAGGTGTTCTCACCCGGCAGGTGTTCTCACCCGGCAGGCGTTCTCACCCGGCAGGCGTTCTCACCCGGCAGGCGTTCTCACCCGGCAGGCGTCTCACCAGACAGGCGTCTCACCAGACAGGCGTCTCACCCGGCAGGTGTTCTCACGTAGCAGGCGTCTCACCCGACAGGTGTTCTCACCCGGCAGGTGTTCGCACCCAGCAGGCGTCTCACCTGACAGGCGTCTCACCCGACAGGTGTTCTCACCCAGCAGGCGTCTCACCCAACAGGTGTCTCACCCGGCAGGTGTTCTCACCCAGCAGGCGTCTCACCTGACAGGCGTCTCACCCGACAGGTGTTCTCACCCAGCAGGCGTCTCACCCAGCAGGCGTCTCACCTGACAGGCGTCTCACCTGACAGGCGTCTCACCTGACAGGCGTCTCACCCGACAGGTGTTCTCACCTGGCAGGTGTTCCAGCCGTTGGCCAGTTTTCGTGCGTAGTCGTTGGCGACGTGTTGTTTGGAGGTCCCTGAGACGGCGTCGTGGTGCTGAGCCACGGCCAGAGACTTTTCTAAAGAGGAAAAAACCTTAAACTAAAACATGTAAATATATGAAAAGATGTACACACGTGTACACACACACGTACACACACACACACACGTACACACACACGTGTACACACACATGTACACACATGTACACACGTACACACACGTACACACGTACACACACACGTGTACACACACACGCACACACACGTGTACACACACACGTGTACACACACACACACGCACACACGCGTACACACACATGTACACACATGTGTACATGTGTGTACATGTGTGTGTACACACACACGTGTACACACACACGTACACACGTGTACACACACGTGTACACACACGTGTACACACACGCACACACGTGTACACACACGCACACACGTGTACACACACGTGTACACACACGTGTACACACACGTGTACACACACGTGTACACATGTACACACACGTACACACGTACACACACATGTACACACGTACACACGTACACACGTACACACATGTACACACACATGTACACACACGTGTACACACACGTGTGTACATGTGTGTGTACATGTGTGTGTGCATGTGTGTGTACACGTGTGTGTACACGTGTGTGTACACGTGTGTGTACATGTGTGTGTGCATGTGTGTGTGCATGTGCGTAGATGTGTGTGTACATGTGTACACACACATGTACACACCCATGTACACACGTACACCCATGTACACACGTACACACACATGTACACACATGTACACACACATGTACACACACATGTACACACGTACACACACATGTACACACGTACACACACATATACACACATGTACACACGTACACACACATGTGTACGTGTGACCCTGAAATAAAGACAAAACCTACTCATAGTGAGAGAGTCGCCTTTCCCAAACGGACCGTTCCTGGAGACGGGTCCACCCAGAACCTCCAGCTGGTTACACGTCTGTGGCACAAACACACCGTGTGTTCTATAAACTTATTTTACACGCACCTCTGGCCTCACATACGTGTACACGTATATAAACATGTACATGTATATAAACATGTACGTGTCTATAAACATACACGTATATAAACGCATGTGTATATAAACATCTACGCGTGTATAAACATGTACGCATATATAAACATGTACGTGTATATAAATATGTACGCGTATATAAACATGTGTACGCGTATACAGTGAACCCTCGTTTATCGCGGGGGTTAGGTTCCAGAAATAGCCCGCAATAAGTGAAATCCGCGAAGTAGGACAATTTTATATTTTACAATTATTCTACATGTTTTAAGGCTGAAAACGCTTCACCAGACACATTATACACCTTTCTGAGACTGGTATTAACATTTTCTCACATTTTTCTCTTGTTTAAACACTCAAACTTTTGTAGATTTTCATTAAAATATATTAATAGTGGGGCGGGGGCACGTGACACGCGGGCACGTGCGCGCGGGCACGTGCGCGCGGACACATGTGTTTGTTTTGGTACCACATATCCATGCCATGTGCGAAAGTCGAGTGGAAAGCGACCTGGATATCATTTTGGGCAAGACTCAAGCCACTGCTAACAGTGCCGAACCGCTAACAGACGCCTCTGAGCACCACAAGACCAGGTAAGACTAACCTGCGCTCACAAGAGTTGGTTGCATTTCACCCCGGCTCCAAAATCAGACCGCTATCAATGCGTCGCCAATACTCCACAGCTCTCTAGGACGGGTTCGTCCTCTCGTCCTCTCACGGGGAAGAGCCACTGTCTCCACAGTGCGCGCGAGTGTCCTCTCCCCGCTGCGGCTCCCCGTCCATGTTGATTCTTGGAAGAGTCCATGTTGATTCTTGGCTCTTCCATGGTCCGGCTCGCACTCTCTTCCATGGCTCGTGCAAGTAAACAAAGGCCACACCCCCTGTCACCCAGGCGCTCTCGTGAAGGAAATCAGAGACTCTGTCCCTACCATCCCTGGTCTAGACCTGGTTTAGTCCTGGTTTAGACCTGGTTTAGTCCTGGTTTAGACCTGCTTTAGACCTGGTTTAGTCCTGGTCTAGTCTCTTAGCTAATCAGGGCGCAGGACAGAATGTTACACTGTAAAAAAAGTTACACTATAAAAAAAATTAAAAAAAAAAAAAAAAAAAAAAAATGGAAAAAAAAATCCGCGAAACAGCGAGGCCGCGAAGAGTGAACCGCGATACAGCGAGGGTTCACTGTATAAACATGTACACCTATATAAACATGTATGCATATATGAACATGTACACGTATATAAACATGTTCGCGTATACAAACATGTACGCGTATATAAACATGCATATATAAACATGTACACGTATATAAACATGTCCGCATATATAAACATGTCCGCATATATAAACATGTCCGCGTATATAAACATGTCCGCGTATATAAACATGTCCGCGTATATAAACATGTCCGCGTATACAAACATGTACACGTATACAAACATGTACGCGTATACAAATATATAAACATGTCCGCGTATATAAACATGTACATGTATATAAACATGTCCGCGTATATAAACATGTACGCGTATACAAACATGTATGCATATATAAACATGTATAACAAGCATAAAAACATTTTGCAGAGTGGTAAGTAGGCTAATATTAACATTATTATTCAGTGAAATTAGTATGACTGTTGAAATGGTACCTTAATTTAATTTAAAATGAACAGTAGCTACCAAGCCACAGGAGGTGGGAGCCCCCCTCAAAACCTTTCACCTGCAGAGGAGCTGGCACTGGCCCTAAACCGGGGTCGCCCACTGGTGGAGGTAATTGAAGGAGGGACCCCATCAAAGATAGCCTGCTCAGCCTCCTGCCCTCGGGGAGAAGGTACCGGAGTCTCCGGGCCCACTCCACCAGACTGTCAAACAGCTTCATCCACCAGGCTGTCAAACAGCTTCATCCACCAGGCTGTCAAACAGCTTCATCCACCAGGCTGTCAAACAGCTTCATCCACCAGACTGTCAAACAGCTTCATCCACCAGACTGTCAAACAGCTTCATCCACCAGACTGTCAAACAGCTTCATCCACCAGACTGTCAAACAGCTTCATCCACCAGACTGTCAAACAGCTTCATCCACCAGACTGTCAAACAGCTTCATCCACCAGACTGTCAAACAGCTTCATCCACCAGACTGTCAGGAGGCTGAACTCACACCTGAACTCTCACCTTACCCGTCTCCCACCCCCCACCCCCCATATTGGCATAACCTGTATTCCATAAAAAGACATATCACTCTTTTAAAAACTGCTGCTAAGGACGACTGTTGCACTGTTGCACATTTACATTTACTACTGGATTTTACTCCTGTTGCACTGTTGTTTACTACTGTTATTGCACATTTACTACTGGAATTTTTACTACTGTTGTTTACTCCTGTTATTGCACTAGAATTACTACTGTTGCACATTTATTTTATCTTAACTCCAATGCACATTCTACTGCACATGACCAATTCACTGCTGTATCTTCCATTGCACATTTTGATGCACATTGCACACTTTGGAAATCTGTATATATTTATTATGTTGCACTGCTTTAAGATTTTAGATCTTAGACTTTAGTTTAACTTTAGATCTCTGTCTTAGATAGTTTTTGTTGTGTTTTGTCTTCATATTGTATTTTGTACACTGTCTTTTTGCACTACTTGGCCAGAGAGAAACGAAATTTCGATTCACTGTATGTTGAACACATATGGCAGAATTGACAATAAAGCTGACTTTGATCTTTGAAGATCCTTCCTGTGAGTTCTCGTGAAGAGTATATTCAAGGTATTCTCTAGACTAATGCTTGCCTCAGCTGTGATCCAAGCATTTGTGTATTTTAATAGTATGTTTGAGTTCTAGTTACTGAAGATGGCGTACACTTGGACCCTCCTCAGCAGTCCTCCAGCAGTGCCTTGCCTGACCCTCAGCAGTCCTCCAGCAGTGCCTTGCCTGACCCTCAGCAGTCCTCCAGCAGTGCCTTGCCTGACCCTCAGCAGTCCTCCAGCAGTGGCCTCACACCAGAATGTCATACCTAATGTCTTTTATTGTTTTATGCCTATTGATG
>JAVJIX010000096.1:22500-42500 GCA_036785185.1 Paratrypauchen microcephalus
CTCCGTAGAAGTACCGTTTACCTCCGTAGAAGTACCGTTTACCTCCGTAGAAGTACTGCTTACCTCCGTAGAAGTACTGCTTACCTCCGTAGAAGTACTGCTTACCTCCGTAGAAGTACTGTTTTAGAAGTACTGCTTACCTCCGTAGAAGTAATGGTTTACCTCCGTAGAAGTACTGTTTTAGAAGTACTGCTTACCTCCGTAGAAGTACTGTTTACCTCTGTAGAAGTACTGTTTTAGAAGTACTGGTTTGCCCCTGTAGAAGTGCTGTTTTAGAAGTACTGTTTACCTCCGTAGAAGTACTGGTTTACCTCCGTAGAAGTACTGGTTTACCTCCGTAGAAGTACTGGTTTACCTCCGTAGAAGTACTGTTTACCTCCGTAGAAGTACTGTTTACCTCCGTAGAAGTACTGGTTTACCTCCGTAGAAGTACTGGTTTACCTCCGTAGAAGTACTGTTTTAGAAGTACTGCTTACCTCCGTAGAAATACTGTTTACCTCTGTAGAAGTACTGTTTTAGAAGTACTGCTTACCTCCGTAGAAGTACTCTTTACCTCTGTAGAAGTACTGTTTTAGAAGTACTGGTTTACCTCCGTAGAAGTACTGTTTTAGAAGTACTGCTTACCTCCGTAGAAGTACTGTTTACCTCTGTAGAAGTACTGTTTTAGAAGTACTGGTTTGCCCCTGTAGAAGTACTGTTTTAGAAGTACTGTTTACCTCCGTAGAAGTACTGCTTACCTCCGTAGAAGTACTGTTTACCTCCGTAGAAGTACTGCTTACCTCCGTAGAGGTACTGCTTACCTCCGTAGAAGTACTGGTCCACGGTCTTCAGCCAGCCCACGTCGTCGTGCGTGTGAGGGACCAGGTGAACGTTCAGCAGGCCCGGTTTGGTCACGTGACACGACTGAACAAAACAGAACAAATGTCGTGGTGATGTTTGGGATGTCAGTGTGTCTCTCCCTCAGACGGAGCAGGAGCCACGATTCTGGATCATTAGACAAACTTTATTGATCCATAAGGAAAATTATTTGGGTACAGTAGCTAACTCAAATATAATATATAACAAAAAATAAATGGAATAGCAAAAAAGAGCAAGACACCATCTTTGTTCTTTTTTTATAAATAAACTTGCCGTTCAAAGGCCCTGGCAGCGATTTGCTCGCCGCACGCCAAATTTAAATGCGCATTGAATTGCCGCTCATAATTAATTGTGTTAATTTTTATAACGCGTTAATTTGCAGTGTAATTAATTAATCTAATTAACGCATTAAACTGACAGACCTAATTATTATATGTTATTATTGCTATTATTATTATTGATATTATATTGTGATGTGTGAGCTGCTGTGTTCGAGTCCTTGTGGATCAATAAAGTTTGTCCAAGTCTGAGTCTAAATCTTCTAGAAGCAAAACGTTGGAGGAAATGCCACGTGGAATCCAAACCAGCCGGTCTTTTTGTCTTGTACAATGTGCACAGAAACGTTCCAAACACAGAAGTCAGGACAAAGCAGAAGAACGAGGGGCGGGACCAGAGAGATTTGGGATCATCTAATGACTCGGTTCAATTAAGATGGTCCAAACTGTTCAATTAAATATGGAGCAAATACTTCATGGTTTTAACTAGGGATGCAAATTATCGATTAATTCATTAATTGATAGTTGATTGACCTTATCGATCAATTAACGATTAACTGATAAGCGGCGTTTTTCACCTGAATTTGAGTGTTTCAATAGGGTCTTTAAGAATATAAGCTATAGTAACATAACACTGAGTCATAAATATATCATAGTATTATTATATTGTATATTCCTCAATTAATTATTCCTTAGTAAAAAGCAGACAAATGTATTGATCCTGAATAACAGAATACAGTAATCCCTCGCTCTATCGCGGTTCACGGATTTATTTATTTTTATTTTTTCAATTTTTTTTTATAGTGCAACTTTTTTTTATAGTGTAACATTGTGCTCTGTCCTGATTGGCTAAGAAGAAGAAGAAGAAGAAGTGAACTTTATTGATCTCACACTGGAGAAATTCTTCTCTGCATTTTAACCCATCCTATATATATATATATATATATATACATACATACATACATATATTAGGAGCAGTGGGCAGCACACACATTAGGGCGCCCGGGGACCATCTCCATGATCTTCTTGCTTCGGCTTGGTCAGGACCTAAGCTGGAGGATTTTACCTATGGTGCATGTTTTGGGTTGGTGGGGGAAACCGGAGTGCCCGGAGGAAACCCACCCAGACACGGGGAGAACATGCAAACTCCACACAGAAAGGCTCGGGCGACCCGGGGATCGACCCCAGACCATGCATGCAAACTCCACACAGAACACACACAGAAAGGTCTGGGCGACCCGGGGATCGAACCCGGAACCTTCTTGCTGTGAAGCAAGAGCGCTAACCACTCAGCCACCGTGCCGCCTAAGAGACTAGACCAGGACTAAACGGACTAAACCAGGTCTAGACCAGAACTAAACCAGGTCTAGACCAGGTCTAAACCTGGACTGGACCTGGACTAAACCAGGATTAAACCACCACGTGCCGCTGCTGGTTTCGTGCGGCACGAAATCGGGGCCCGAGCCACAAACCAGCCGCACGAAACCAGCAGCGGCACGTCCGGGCGCCGCGGTTCGATCTGGCCTTGCCTGTACACCGGGGCTGCTGAGCAGTGCCGTTGGCGCCTGCGGTCGGCTGTGAGTCGAGCTTGGCGCAGCGCGGTGCCCTTGTTTCGTGACCACGCGGGTGTGCTTAGCGATTAATTATTAATCGTTAATCGATTAATTGTTGACATCCCTAGTTTTAACAAATTTCCAAACAAACTACTGAGACTTTGTAAAATCACGCCACAGATTTTCTAAATAAATAACCAGGACATTTCCCGTTTGCGGTTGGTAATAATAAAACTGAAACGAGTGCGGAATGAAGGAAAACTGTTGTGCACTCGGCTCATGACTAACCGGAGTCAGATTAGTCACATTTTATTTGTGTTTTGGTCATTTTTAAGCAGATTTTTCATATTTTACCAAAACAAATGTCAGTTTATGTCTCTTTTTACTGTTGTAGTATTTTTATTATTATTTTGATTATTACTCCTACTACTACTAAACCTGGACTAAATCTGGTCATCTCAAATATTTGAGATAGTTTCAGAATAATTTCAGTATAGTGAGCTCCTCCCTGCAGCGAGATATAAGCAGTGTCCTTCAGCACTCTGACCACAACTGGTTGGATGAGCGGCAAAACGTTTGACCAAATAAACTTTGTCCAGGTGACAAGTTGAACTTCTCCTTTTATCATGGATTCTACCTGGACGACTGAGGGAGTAAATTTGGACTAAATCTGGACTAAACCTAGACTAAATCTGGATTAAACCAGGACTAAACTAGGACTAAATCTGGACTAAACTAGGACTAAATCTGGACTAAACTAGGACTAAATCTGGACTAAACTAGGACTAAATCTGGACTAGACCTGGACTAAACTAGGACTAAATCTGGACTAAACTAGGACTAAATCTGGACTAGACCTGGACTAAACCAGGACTAAACTAGAACTAAACCTGGATTAAACCTGGACTAAACCTGGACTCTTTTTACTGTTGTAGTAATAGGAAAAATAGGGACACCTGGGATATTTCTTGTCTCAAAGTGGGACAGATCAGTGGTTTTGGATAAATCTGCGGGGACAGGGGACACAGGACTCAAACCTGGGACTGTCCCGGGGAAATGGGGACATGTGGACACCCTAACATAAAAGTATTACTGAAATCTGAATTACACTCATATTTTGCTTCTATGTCGCTCCTGAAGGATTTTAACAAAGACTTACAATTACTGTGTGATGATGTGTCCAGATATTTATGTTTTGAATCTTAATAAATCCTTCATTTATAAAGCGAATGTCTTATATGGACTGGCCTTACTGGAAGTTTCCCTGTTTTATTTTAATTATTGTGACTGTTTCCCATCAAGAGCCATGTACATTTCTTTAGGTAAAAATAATAATAATAATAAAAAACTGTATATCTATCATTATTTTGATTAAATTTGACCATTTTTAAAGCATTTCACGGACGAATTTGCCAAAATGAGCCGCAGGACTGACACGAAGTGAAAGTTGGACACAGACGGTCACGTGATGCTCAAACCCGGAAAACGGGAAGTGAGAAGTGAAAAGTTCCCCGGAGCTCACCTCGTATCCGCATTTGTCCGGTGCTTTTCCTCCGGGACTCAGGGGGAAAGTGGAAACGGCGCAGATTGTATAAAAGTATAAAAGTGCGGAGGCGCAGATCAGACGTGCGCTCCTGTCCGCCATCCCGGAGCACGCATGAGTCACGTGATACACGTCCCGAGGGTCACGTGAGCGGAGGAAGAGGGGGCGGGGTTTATGCATGACGTCATTATATTATTATTAGGCCCGAGCGCTAAAGCGTAGGGCCTATTGTTATTGTTGTGATTTTTCCCATAGTGTTTCTACTGATTTCTATTATTATTATTAAGGGGCTTAGGCACCAAAGGTGCTTAGGCACCCTATAGACCCTATAGACCCATCCCACGTGACGTCATTAAATTGTGGCCGCCATTTTGGACATGAAGTGGGACACCACAGCCAACAACAGCAGAGATCAACGGAACGATAAAGGACACAGATATCGAATATAGCCATTGCGTTAAGTTACTTCTTATTTCACAATCATGCCGTATTGTTGCGCACCCGGGTGTAGTAATCACCAGCACAGTAGGCAGGATATGTCGTTTTATCGTATCCCAAAGGATCCGGACAGGAGAAGATGCGGCTAATCGCTACATCCACAACACAGACACTGAGCCTAATAACACAGTTCTTGTTCATTTCCTGGTAGCAGCAAATTTATAACGGCCATGAACAACAGACTAAAAAGTTATGTCAGTGACATTTAATGACATTTAGTTTGTCCAGAGGACCGATATTAAATTAAAAATGTGAACAAACCTTGGCGGTGATGAGATGACAACCACCAGCTCCAGGGACGACCCACTGATAGAGACATGATACGAAATATTTGTAGGCATCCAAACTCTTGTATGTCTTCAGGTCACATCCTGTGTATGGCGATGGGTTACTTGTGACATGTACAAATCATGAGGACCGAAGTCTGGTAACGACGAGGTCTTGGTGTACTTTCTCATGTCCGTGAACAATCCGGGCGGAAGCAGGTAGACCTCACGAGAGATAAAAGCTGAAAATAGCTGGTTTAGACCAGCTATTTTCAGCTTTTATCTCTCCCTCTGCTCACCCTGTAAATGTGCTTCTCGCTGGACAGTGGAGGTGTCATCTCGTTCACTTCGTTTAATCCAAATCTCGAGTGTCCAACTCGTCTTCATCGCATTCAAACACGTTCATACCGCGGTGATGTTCATGTCCAAAATGGCGCTTGATTTTACGAAGGTCACGTGTTTGGGAAGCGTCAATAGGAATTGCTTTGCGTTGCCGAGGCAAGTTGCCTAGTAACCCTTTGATCTTTCGTTTGATGTTCTGGTCTCAGGATTATTATTAGGGCCCGAGCACTGAAGGTGCGTAGGACCCTATTGTTGTTGCTCTGTTTCTCTATTGACAATGGACCCCACGGGTGCGTTACTGGACGCGAGCACTTTCCATTGATATATATATTGCCACCATAGGTGGCATCATATTGTTATTGTTCTGGTTTTTCTTATTCTTATATTATTATTATTTTCCTATACACTTTTTCAGGTTTCGGGTACTTCCCACTGACAAAAACTCACGAAATTTTGCACAAAATTCAAGAACGCCAAAAAAGGAATTTACAAATAATCTGTATTAAAAAAAATCTTTAAAAATGGCTCGACAGCGCCACCTGGAAAATCAAAATACATTGCGCCTATGGCTATACCCGAAAAATGAACTTTGTCGTAGATAAACGAAATTCGGGTGGTGGATAGGTCATGTCGTTACGAACCACAAAATATATTACGCCGTTGCAAGGCGACCAACAGGAAGTCAGCCATATTGGACTGAGCACGCGACCCAGCGCCGAAGGCACATTTTCCTGTCCACGTATTTTAACGAACTCCTCCTAGGGTTTTTGACCCAGACTCACCAGAATCGTGCTGTATCATCTAGACAAGTGGGACATTAAAAGTTGTTAAAAGCGTTCTAAAAGAGTGAACGGTGTTTCCGTGACGCCACAAATTTCGGGTTCGTTTTTGCGTCTCGCCATCAAACTTCGACGAGCGATAATTCGCGCATACTTTGGCCAATTTCACTCAAACTTTAATCGTTGGTGGACACCCCGGCCCTGAACAGATTGATATAAGAAAATCGGAAATGGGTGCTATAGCGCCCCCTAGGGAGATTGCATGGAAGTGCAAAAATGTACTTTGTCGTAGACACACCAAATTTGGTACAAACATTCGTGATGGGGTATCGATCAAAAAACACAGTGACACCCCCACTCCATCTCACATCATGTTGCCATGGTAACATGTCTGTCCCTGCCATTAGGATGCCCGGCAAAAACGTTGGTGTAGCCACACCTAATTGAGTACATATATGGTTCATGGGAATAGGAAAATGGCGCGTTAGCGCCACCCCCCTGCGGGTACAAGCGAGGGCCGATCATCGCCGCTTGCGGCTATATTTGTTATTATTATTATTATATATTCTTCCGCCTCTGGGAGTCTATGGCAGCCCCTAGAACCGTCTGGTAAAAAGTTGTGAAATTTTGCATGCACATTCCAGCCTGTCTCCTCATTACCCACAGCAATTTATAGGCCCCCAGCCCCAACCGTCTAGTGGCACCAGCAGGTCAACAGGTCAATTCTATGCACCCGATACTAACCTTTCACACGCGTTGCCTAGCAACGTGCCAACGTGGCCTAGCCTCGCGTGAATTGATTCTCATATCTCGGGAACCCTTCATAGGATTATCTTCAAACTTTTCACAGATGTTCGTGTCCTTCCCAGGATTCCCCACAAAAAATTACAGGGCCCCAGCTCAAACCCTCTAGCGCCACCAACAGGTCAAAATTTGAGGGACATTTCTGCTTGTAACTTTTGAACCGTAAGTCTGATTTTCAAAAACGCACGTCATCAGATTAGGCTGGGCCACTGCTTGGCCCCACATTGCTGCTTGCAGCTATATTTATTATTATATTTTTATTATTTTTATTATTACTCCTACTACTACTAAATCTGGACTAAACCTGGACTAAACTAGGACTAGACCTGGACTAAATCTGAACTAAACCTGGACTAAATCTGGACTAAACTAGGACTAAACCTGAACTAAACCTGGACTAAATCTGGACTAGACCTGGAATAAATCTGGACTAAACCAGAACTAAACCAGGACTAAACTAGTACTAAAACAGGACTAAACCTGGACTAAAGCTAGACTGAACCTGGAATAAACCTGGACTAATCTAGGACTACACCTGGACTAAATCTGGACTAAACCTGGACTAAATCTGGACTAGACCTGGACTAAACTAGGACTAAATCTGGACTAAACCAGGACTAAACTAGGACTAAACCTGGACTAAACTAGGACTAAACCTGGACTAAATCTAGACCAAACAAAAATTAAACCAGGACTAAACCAGAACTAAACTCTCAGTTCAGGTGTTTCATTCAGAATCTCCAGGTTTAAAACAGAAGAAAATACCAAAAACTTTAATGTTCTAAAGTTTATTGTCAAAGTCAAAACACATTTACAAACTTAAAGCTGCACTACGTAACATTTCTTACGGAGGACCTGCCACTTGTCTCCATGGTGACTGTACCGCAGTATGGCACTGAGCTCATCCGCCTGCAGAGACAAGCGGATGAGACCAGGTCACAGGTCACAGGTCTGTGGAGTCAGGATGAAAACACGAAAATACCAGAAATACTTTTAGAAAGATTTCTATTATATTTAAAGGCGGGGTATTTAAAGGCGGGGTATTTAAGGGCGGGGTATTTAAGGGCGGGGTATTTAAGACGGGGTATTTAAAGGCGGGGTATTTAAGGGCGGGGTATTTAGGGCGGGGTATTTAAAGACGGGGTATTTAACGGCGGGGTATTTAAGACAGGGTATTTAACGGCGGGGTATTTAAAGGCGGGGTATTTAAGGGCGGGGTATTTAAGGGCGGGGTATTTAAAGACGGGGTATTTAAGACGGGGTATTTAAAGGCGGGGTATTTAAGGGCGGGGTATTTAAGGGCGGGGTATTTAAAGACGGGGTATTTAAGACGGGGTATTTAAAGGCGGGGTATTTAGGGCGGGGTATTTAAGACGGGGTATTTAAAGGCGGGGTATTTAAGGGCGGGGTATTTAAAGACGGGGTATTTAAGGCGGGGTATTTAAGACGGGGTATTTATGGCGGGGTATTTAAGGGCGGGGTATTTAAAGGCGGGGTATTAAGGGCGGGGTATTTAAGGGCGGGGTATTTAAAGGCGGGGTATTTAAGGGCGGGGTATTTAAAGGCGAGGTATTTAAGGGCGGGGTATTTAAAGGCGGGGTATTTAAGGGCGGGGTATTTAAAGGCGAGGTATTTAAGGGCGGGGTATTTAACTCATTCACTGCCGGCCTGTTTTCAGAATTCTAACCCCAGAGTGCCACAGGTTTCAGTAGAATTTCACTGATTTTCCAAGACCAACAGAATACTGAGTTCTTTGACTATATAAACATGGGACACATCAAAATAAAGTGTCGACTCTCTTCTTTCACCTGGAAAAAAAATTATGTTTCTAACCTTTTCGGTTCTCAAATAACTGATAGTAGAACATAGGGAAGTTTCAGCAAAAACACTGGTTTTTGAGCAAGAAATGGAGAAAACGAGCGTTTAGTTCAGAGAAGGATTTCGAGCAGATCAGTGACTTTGACATCAATATTTATCGATTTAGTGACACCTCAAACATCTAAAATAACAGAGAAAGAGATTTTTGATGACAAAGTACATTTTTTATTTACAAATATAAGAATATAAGGCTCTGTGAATTGAAAATTCGTTCAAATCAATAGTGCCAAGAGATGTTTACAGGATATAATATCTTTTCCTATAAAATAGAACTTTGTTGAGGATTTGTCTGAGGCCCAGAGTACAGACCCATAATAAAAACTAATACACACACACACACACACACACATATATATGTACATACACACAGGCCCATGCATAAACCTTTACACACACACAGCTACACACGCACACGCGCACGCGCGCACGCACGCACACACGCACGCACGCACACACACACACAACTTCATTCATTACAATTACCATACAGCAGCATTACTGCTCCAAGTCAGTAAACTTCTTCTTTGGAGCTGTCGTAGTTCTGAGGAGACTCCCTGATCCGTGCAGCGCACACATGACACGCCCCCTCCTCGGGCACAGTAGATCTCTGCTCAGACCTCGCTGCTTGATCCGGCTTGTCTCTGCGATCCTCTGATCCAGGATCCTGGGTCCCAAGAGCGATCTGATCGCTCCATAGGCGCTGATCAACAGTTATCTGCTTTTCCGGGTTCTCTGGCCTCGCCATCTTACTACTCTGGCCAATACACCATACACACGCTGCACTCCTCCTTTCTTCCCCGGCTCTGATCGGCTAATAATGATACAACATCGCCATCTACAGGTTGAGAGATGTGAATTACACCTCAAAAGTTGCTCCAGGCCGTAACCTAGCAACCCCCGCTGAAAAAAGCAATTGACGTCTATAGACGTCACGGCACTCAACGGTTGGATTCGAGGGGACGTCAATAGACGTCTCCGGCACTGAATGAGTTAAAGGCGGGGTATTTAAAGGCGGGCTATTTAGGGCGGGGTATTTAAGGCGGGGTATTTAAGGGCGGGGTATTTAAGGGCGGGGTATTTAAAGATGGGGTATTTAAAGGCGGGGTATTTAAGACAGGGTATTTATGGCGGGGTATTTAAGGGCGGGGTATTTAAAGACGGGGTATTTAAGGGCGGGGTATTTAGGGCGGGGTATTTAAAGGCGGGGTATTTAAGAGCGGGGTATTTAAGACGGGGTATTTAAAGGCGGGGTATTTAAAGGCGGGGTATTTAAAGGCGGGGTATTTAAAGGCGGGGTATTTAAGGGCGGGGTATTTAAAGGCGGGGTATGTGGCGTCACCAGGTCCTTTTATCGTTTTCAAAATGTGTTCATCCAAAACCACATTTTGTCTCATGTTTTTGTGTATTTATGGGGAATTGTCATGTGGAGCCTGGGGGGCGGAGCCTCGTACAGACTCGTACGGCTAAGGTCAGGAGGGTTTGAATAGGGCCCAGGAGAGATCGCTAGATTAAACAGACACGCACAGATGATTCGCAAACCTTTTCAGGCGAGAACAATGTTGGAACATAATACTGTACCGCCTCTTTAATGCCAAACTGTGGAACATTTCAGACACACACACACACGCGCACACACACACACACACACACACACAGGTCTGATTAGTTTTAGTGCACGTTTGTGAAAATAAAGCACTTGGAGGCACAACAGTGTCTCCTGGTTGAGCTACAGAGTTTAGCCAAATCTGTTTTTATATAAAGGCACAGAGGAGGGTTCAGGGTTCAGGGTTCAGGGTTCAGGGTTCAGGGTTCAGGTCGGGTTCGGGTCAGGGTCAGGTTCGGGTCGGAGCTCAGCAGGTCAGTACTACGTCCCGGGCGGACATATTCTCAGGGTGGAGTCCAGATCGAGGCGAAACGCCGGGTACAGCGGCTGCGTGAACGGGCATCTGAACGTATGCAGCAGCACCACAGAGTCCGACACGCTGTAGAAGGAGAGCGCCCCCTTCTGTCGCTCCAGGAACACGCCGATGCGCGGGCACGGCGGCGCCGCCACCGTGGTTTTCCGGTTGTCGTGCCACGCGGCGTATCCGGCGTGAGTACAACGGAGACGCCACGAGTTCTCATTACGCCCCAACAGACACGGCTTCCCTCCACCTTTCCGCCCGATACCTGAGGGACAGCAGGGGGCAGCACTGACACACAGTAATGATGGAAAAAATGACATCAAGACAAATCATTTCACACATTTTTCCACTTTTCATGTGACCTAAAACCTGCACAACGAAATCTTTCAGGGAGGTGAAGTAAAAATAAACACCTAAGATAATGTGGCTGCAGAAATGTGACGCCCTTTTATACCTCGGGATGTGGCGGTGTTCAGATTTAACCGATTCAATCTCGCGTTAAACTGGAGTCGGCACACACCGGTCACCGATTAAAGAGCCTCTGATCAACCCCAGATAAAGTTCTGCTGTTCTACGAGGCTTTTCCTCACATTCCTGTAGCCACATCTTCCAGTACAAGCCTTGGTCCTCAGAGAACTTCCAAAGCATCAGAGGATCTCATTTTTCAAACATCAGTCAGGTGAAGGCGACAAAAGAATTTCCAAGGAATTAAATCTACCACGGAACACAGTGAAGACCGTCATCATCAAGTGGAGAAAATATGGCACAACAGTGACATCACCGAGAACAGGACGGCCGTCCAAAACTGATAAGACGAGAAGAAAACTGGTCAGGGAGGATGCCAAGAGGCCGACAGAAACACTGAAGGAGCTGCAGGAAGTCCTGGTGAGTCCTGGTGAGTCCTGGTGAGTCCTGGTGAGTCCTGGCTGTAGAACATGTGACACCATCTCCCATCTTCATCTGTCTGGGATACGCCTCATCTTACAAAGAAAAACATCCAAGAAACATCCAAGCCCGGCATCTGACATCTCCCAAACACGTGGAAAACAGGGGAGGGGGGGGGGGGGCTTAATCTTGGTTTAGTCCTGGTTTAGTTTTGGTTTAGTCCTGGTTTAGTCCTGGTTTAGACCCGGTTTAGATCTGGTTTAGTCTTGGCTTAGTCCTGGTTTAGACCTGGTTTAGACCTGGTTTAGTCCTGGTTTAGACCTGGTTTAGTCCTAGTTTAGTCCTAGTTTAGTCCTGGTTTAGTCCTAGTTTAGTCCTGGTTTAGTCCTGGTTTAGTCCTGGTTTAGTCCTGGTTTAGTTCTGGTTTAGACCTGGTTTAGACCTGGTTTAGTTCTGGTTTAGTCCTGGTTTAGTCCTGGTTTAGTTCTGGTTTAGTCCTGGTTTAGTCCTGGTTTAGTTCTGGTTTAGTTCTGGTTTAGTCCTGGTTTAGTCCTGGTTTAGTCCTGGTTTAGTCCTGGTTTAGTCCTGGTTTAGACCTGATTTAGTCCTGGTTTAGTCCTGGTTTAGTCCTGGTTTAGTTCTGGTTTAGTCCTGGTTTAGTCCTGGTTTAGACCTGGTTTAGTCCTGGTTTAGACCTGGTTTAGTCCTGGTTTAGTCCTGGTTTAGTCCTGGTTTAGTCCTGGTTTAGTCCTGGTTTAGTCCTGGTTTAGTCCTGGTTTAGTTCTGGTTTAGTCCTGGTTTAGTCCTGGTTTAGTCCTGGTTTAGTTCTGGTTTAGTTCTGGTTTAGTCCTGGTTTAGTCCTGGTTTAGTTCTGGTTTAGTCCTGGTTTAGTCCTGGTTTAGTTCTGGTTTAGTTCTGGTTTAGTCCTGGTTTAGTCCTGGTTTAGTCCTGGTTTAGTCCTGGTTTAGACCTGGTTTAGTCCTGGTTTAGTCCTGGTTTAGTTCTGGTTTAGTTCTGGTTTAGTCCTGGTTTAGTCCTGGTTTAGACCTGGTTTAGTCCTGGTTTAGACCTGGTTTAGTCCTGGTTTAGTCCTGGTTTAGACCTGGTTTAGTCCTGGTTTAGTCCTGGTTTGGTTTAGTCCTGGTTTAGACCTGGTTTAGTCCTGGTTTAGTCCTGGTTTAGTCCTGGTTTAGACCTGGTTTAGTCCTGGTTTAGTCCTGGTTTGGTCCTGGTTTGGTCCTGGTTTAGTCCTGGTTTAGTTCTGGTTTAGTCCTGGTTTAGTCCTGGTTTAGTCCTGGTTTAGTTCTGGTTTAGTGTCGAAATAGATGCAGAAATAATCTGATATGACTCACCCATAAAAACGCGGTCACTCATATCCATGTGCACGTGTCACGGTCTTTAATAATCCGGAGCTCCGGAGAAAAGGACATATCCCGAACTTATCTTACGTAGCATTAACGTAGCAAGTTAAGGATTCTTCTTCTCTTGGAAATGCCGCGTAAATATCAGCTGATCGGGGAACAGGCCTCACAGCTGATCGCTCAACTCCAGTACTGATGTGCCAGTGACTTTTTTTCGCTGAAAACGCGCGGTGCCTGCATTAACTTACCGATTTTCTGGGCACAGAAGCGCTGTGAACAGTGGCTACAGTTTTGAATTGCTTAAAAACATTTCAGCGTGAGAAATACCATGTGTGGCATGTGAACACGTCGAATGTGTCACACACTCTGTGGGAAATGTGTTACGGTCTGATGAAACCAAGGTTGGACTTTTTGGACATAATTCCAAAAGGTTTATTTGGCATAAAACAACACTGCACATCACCAAAATAACCCACAGAAGCCTGGTGGGGCAGGAGTTTTGGGGCTGTACAGCTGGACTGGAGGGAATTATGAACAGATCCAAATATCAGTCAAACCTTCGTCCTTCTGTTAGAAACATGAAGATGAAGAGGAACTTCACCTTTCAGCACGACAATGACCCAAAGCACACATTGAACTCAACAAAAGAACGGCTTCACCGGGAAAAGACTGAGGCTTTGGAACGGCCCAGAGTCCAGACCTGAATCCACCGAACATCTGCACAGGAGAATATCGCCAAATATCACCACATGGAGATGTGCCAAAGCTGACCGGCTCCTGCCCAAAAACACCCAGCGCTGAAATAAAAGCCAAAGCTGCTGCAGCAAACTTTAAGGGTGTGAATATTTATGCAAATACTTTTGGACTTTTATTTATTTACACTTTTATTTGCTAAAAATAAAACTGAAATATTGGACTAAACCAGAACTAAACCAGGACTAAACTAGTACTAAACCTGGACTAAAGATAAACTGAACCTGGAATAAACCTGGACTTAACAAAAATTAAACCAGGACTAAACCGGGACTAAACAGGGACTAAACCTGGACTAAACCGGGACTAAACAGGGACTAAAACAGGACTAAACCTGGACTAAACAGGGACTAAACCGGGACTAAACCAGGACTAAACCGGGACTAAACCGGGACTAAACAGGGACTAAACCTGGACTAAACAAAAATTAAACCAGGACTAAACCAGGACTAAACCGGGACTAAACCGGGACTAAACCGGGACTAAACCGGGACTAAATAGGGACTAAAACAGGACTAAACCTGGACTAAACAAAAATTAAACCAGGACTAAACCGGGACTAAACCAGGACTAAACCAGGACTAAACCGGGACTAAACAGGGACTAAACCGGGACTAAACCGGGACTAAACCGGGACTAAACAGGGACTAAACCTGGACTAAACCGGGACTAAACCGGGACTAAACAGGGACTAAACAGGGACTAAAACAGGACTAAACCGGGACTAAACCAGAACTAAACCAGGACTAAACCAGGTCTAAACCAGGACTAAACCAGGACTAAACAGGGACTAAAACAGGACTAAACCTGGACTAAAGCTAGACTGAACCTGGAATGAACCTGGACTAAACAAAAATTAAACCAGGACTAAACCGGGACTAAACCGGGACTAAACCGGGACTAAACCTGGACTAAACCGGGACTAAATAGGGACTAAAACAGGACTAAACCTGGACTAAACAAAAATTAAACCAGGATTAAACCAGGACTAAACCGGGACTAAACAGGGACTAAACCGGGACTAAACAGGGACTAAACCTGGACTAAACCGGGACTAAATAGGGACTAAAACAGGACTAAACCTGGACTAAACAAAAATTAAACCAGGACTAAACCAGGACTAAACCGGGACTAAACCGGGACTAAACCGGGACTAAACCGGGACTAAACCTGGACTAAACCTGGACTAAATAGGGACTAAAACAGGACTAAACCTGGACTAAACAAAAATTAAACCAGGACTAAACAGGGACTAAACCGGGACTAAACCGGGACTAAACAGGGACTAAACCTGGACTAAACCGGGACTAAACAGGGACTAAAACAGGACTAAACCTGGACTAAACAAAAATTAAACCAGGACTAAACCAGGACTAAACCGGGACTAAACCGGGACTAAACAGGGACTAAACCGGGACTAAACAGGGACTAAAACAGGACTAAACCTGGACTAAACAAAAATTAAACCAGGACTAAACCAGGACTAAACCGGGACTAAACCGGGACTAAACCGGGACTAAACAGGGACTAAACCGGGACTAAACAGGGACTAAACCTGGACTAAACCGGGACTAAATAGGGACTAAAACAGGACTAAACCTGGACTAAACAAAAATTAAACCAGGACTAAACAGGGACTAAACCGGGACTAAACAGGGACTAAACCTGGACTAAACCGGGACTAAACAGGGACTAAAACAGGACTAAACCTGGACTAAACAAAAATTAAACCAGGACTAAACCAGGACTAAACCGGGACTAAACCGGGACTAAACAGGGACTAAACAGGGACTAAACCGGGACTAAACCGGGACTAAACAGGGACTAAACTGGGACTAAACAGGGACTAAAACAGGACTAAACCTGGACTAAACAAAAATTAAACCAGGACTAAACCAGGACTAAACCGGGACTAAACAGGGACAAACCGGGACTAAACCGGGACTAAACTGGGACTAAACAGGGACTAAACCTGGACTAAACCGGGACTAAATAGGGACTAAAACAGGACTAAACCTGGACTAAACAAAAATTAAACCGGGACTAAACCAGGACTAAACCAGGACTAAACCGGGACTAAACCGGGACTAAACAGGGACTAAACAGGGACTAAACCGGGACTAAACAGGGACTAAACCGGGACTAAACCGGGACTAAACAGGGACTAAACAGGGACTAAACAGGGACTAAAACAGGACTAAACCGGGACTAAACCGGGACTAAACCAGAACTAAACCAGGACTAAACCAGGTCTAAACCAGGACTAAACCAGGGCTAAACAGGGACTAAAACAGGACTAAACCTGGACTAAAGCTAGACTGAACCTGGAATGAACCTGGACTAAACAAAAATTAAACCAGGACTAAACCGGGACTAAACCGGGACTAAACCGGGACTAAACCGGGACTAAACCTGGACTAAACCGGGACTAAATAGGGACTAAAACAGGACTAAACCTGGACTAAACAAAAATTAAACCAGGATTAAACCAGGACTAAACCGGGACAAAACAGGGACTAAACCGGGACTAAACCGGGACTAAACCGGGACTAAACAGGGACTAAACCGGGACTAAATAGGGACTAAAACAGGACTAAACCTGGACTAAACAAAAATTAAACCAGGACTAAACCAGGACTAAACCGGGACTAAACCGGGACTAAACCGGGACTAAACCTGGACTAAACCTGGACTAAATAGGGACTAAAACAGGACTAAACCTGGACTAAACAAAAATTAAACCAGGACTAAACAGGGACTAAACCGGGACTAAACCGGGACTAAACAGGGACTAAACCTGGACTAAACCGGGACTAAACAGGGACTAAAACAGGACTAAACATGGACTAAACAAAAATTAAACCAGGACTAAACCAGGACTAAACCGGGACTAAACAGGGACTAAACCGGGACTAAACCGGGACTAAACCGGGACTAAACAGGAACTAAACAGGGACTAAACAGGGACTAAAACAGGACTAAACCGGGACTAAACCGGGACTAAACCAGAACTAAACCAGGACTAAACCAGGTCTAAACCAGGACTAAACCAGGGCTAAACAGGGACTAAAACAGGACTAAACCTGGACTAAAGCTAGACTGAACCTGGAATGAACCTGGACTAAACAAAAATTAAACCAGGACTAAACCGGGACTAAACCGGGACTAAACCGGGACTAAACAGGGACTAAACCTGGACTAAACCGGGACTAAATAGGGACTAAAACAGGACTAAACATGGACTAAACAAAAATTAAACCAGGACTAAACCAGGACTAAACCGGGACTAAACAGGGACTAAACCGGGACTAAACCGGGACTAAACCTGGACTAAACCTGGACTAAACCGGGACTAAATAGGGACTAAAACAGGACTAAACCTGGACTAAACAAAAATTAAACCAGGACTAAACCGGGACTAAACCGGGACTAAACCTGGACTAAACCGGGACTAAATAGGGACTAAAACAGGACTAAACCTGGACTAAACAAAAATTAAACCAGGACTAAACCGGGACTAAACCGTGACTAAACCGGGACTAAACAGGGACTAAACCTGGACTAAACCGGGACTAAATAGGGACTAAAACAGGACTAAACATGGACTAAACAAAAATTAAACCAGGACTAAACCAGGACTAAACCGGGACTAAACAGGGACTAAACAGGGACTAAACCGGGACTAAACCGGGACTAAACCGGGACTAAATAGGGACTAAAACAGGACTAAACCTGGACTAAACAAAAATTAAACCAGGACTAAACCGGGACTAAACCGGGACTAAACCGGGACTAAACCGGGACTAAACCTGGACTAAACCGGGACTAAATAGGGACTAAAACAGGACTAAACATGGACTAAACAAAAATTAAACCAGGACTAAACCAGGACTAAACCGGGACTAAACAGGGACTAAACCGGGACTAAACCGGGACTAAACCTGGACTAAACCTGGACTAAACCGGGACTAAATAGGGACTAAAACAGGACTAAACCTGGACTAAACAAAAATTAAACCAGGACTAAACTGGGACTAAACCGGGACTAAACCGGGACTAAACCTGGACTAAACCTGGACTAAACCTGGACTAAACCGGGACTAAATAGGGACTAAAACAGGACTAAACCTGGACTAAACAAAAATTAAACCAGGACTAAACCGGGACTAAACCGGGACTAAACAGGGACTAAACCTGGACTAAACTGGGACTAAATAGGGACTAAAACAGGACTAAACATGGACTAAACAAAAATTAAACCAGGACTAAACCAGGACTAAACCGGGACTAAACAGGGACTAAACAGGGACTAAACCGGGACTAAACCGGGACTAAATAGGGACTAAAACAGGACTAAACCTGGACTAAACAAAAATTAAACCAGGACTAAACAGGGACTAAACCGGGACTAAACCGGGACTAAACAGGGACTAAACCTGGACTAAACCGGGACTAAACAGGGACTAAAAACAGGACTAAACCTGGACTAAACAAAAATTAAACCAGGACTAAACCAGGACTAAACCAGGACTAAACCGGGACTAAACCGGGACTAAACCGGGACTAAACCGGGACTAAATAGGGACTAAAACAGGACTAAACCTGGACTAAACAAAAATTAAACCAGGACTAAACAGGGACTAAACCGGGACTAAACAGGGACTAAACCAGGACTAAACCGGGACTAAACCGGGACTAAACCTGGACTAAACCGGGACTAAATAGGGACTAAAACAGGACTAAACCTGGACTAAACAAAAATTAAACCAGGACTAAACCGGGACTAAACCGTGACTAAACCGGGACTAAACAGGGACTAAACCTGGACTAAACCGGGACTAAATAGGGACTAAAACAGGACTAAACATGGACTAAACAAAAATTAAACCAGGACTAAACCAGGACTAAACCGGGACTAAACAGGGACTAAACAGGGACTAAACCGGGACTAAACCGGGACTAAACAGGGACTAAACCGGGACTAAATAGGGACTAAAACAGGACTAAACCTGGACTAAACAAAAATTAAACCAGGACTAAACCGGGACTAAACCGGGACTAAACCGGGACTAAACCGGGACTAAACCTGGACTAAACCGGGACTAAATAGGGACTAAAACAGGACTAAACATGGACTAAACAAAAATTAAACCAGGACTAAACCAGGACTAAACCGGGACTAAACAGGGACTAAACCGGGACTAAACCGGGACTAAACCTGGACTAAACCTGGACTAAACCGGGACTAAATAGGGACTAAAACAGGACTAAACCTGGACTAAACAAAAATTAAACCAGGACTAAACTGGGACTAAACCGGGACTAAACCGGGACTAAACCTGGACTAAACCTGGACTAAACCGGGACTAAATAGGGACTAAAACAGGACTAAACCTGGACTAAACAAAAATTAAACCAGGACTAAACCGGGACTAAACCGGGACTAAACAGGGACTAAACCTGGACTAAACTGGGACTAAATAGGGACTAAAACAGGACTAAACATGGACTAAACAAAAATTAAACCAGGACTAAACCAGGACTAAACCGGGACTAAACAGGGACTAAACAGGGACTAAACCGGGACTAAACCGGGACTAAACAGGGACTAAAACAGGACTAAACCTGGACTAAACAAAAATTAAACCAGGACTAAACAGGGACTAAACCGGGACTAAACCGGGACTAAACCGGGACTAAACAGGGACTAAACCTGGACTAAACCGGGACTAAACAGGGACTAAAACAGGACTAAACCTGGACTAAACAAAAATTAAACCAGGACTAAACCAGGACTAAACCGGGACTAAACCGGGACTAAACCGGGACTAAACCGGGACTAAACCGGGACTAAACAGGGACTAAACAGGGACTAAACCTGGACTTAACAAAAATTAAACCAGGACTAAACCGGGACTAAACAGGGACTAAACCTGGACTAAACCGGGACTAAACAGGGACTAAAACAGGACTAAACCTGGACTAAACAAAAATTAAACCAGGACTAAACCAGGACTAAACCGGGACTAAACCGGGACTAAACAGGGACTAAACCGGGACTAAACAGGGACTAAACCTGGACTAAACCGGGACTAAACCGGGACTAAACAGGGACTAAACCTGGACTAAACCGGGACTAAACAGGGACTAAACAGGGACTAAACAGGGACTAAACAGGGACTAAAACAGGACTAAACCGGGACTAAACCGGGACTAAACCGGGACTAAACCAGAACTAAACCAGGACTAAACCAGGTCTAAACCAGGACTAAACCAGGACTAAACAGGGACTAAACAGGGA
>JAVJIX010000096.1:50000-75000 GCA_036785185.1 Paratrypauchen microcephalus
AGAACCAAACACATTTATTGTGCAGCGTTCCTGTGCCTTTAACCTTACAGTGTTGTGTTTTTTAGCTGATTGTACAGACTTATTATTATTTATCTTAATTTTTGATGAATGCTCTTTTTTCTAACTGTTTCTGAAACTTGCATTGTGACACTGCAATTTCCCCATTGTGGGACAAATAAAGGATTATCTTATCTCATCTTATATAGATGTTATAGAGGGGGGACCCGGGGGGGCTCCGGGAGTCCCGCTGGATGCACGAGGAGTCACTGGATCTGTAGGAAGTCCAGACCAGGACTAAGACATGAGGACCAGACCGGGACCAGACCGGGACTAAACCAGGACTAGACCAGGTCTCAACCAGGATTAAACCACCACATGCGGCTCTTTGCCTTGTTTCGTGCGGCTCTTGTGCGTTTTCGCTTCGTGGCTCGGACTGCGTTGCTGGACGCCGTCTCGAGGGGGAGGCACGGTCCGGACACGCCTCGGTGTCGTGCTCGCAGCCCCGGGTGGGATGCCGGTCATGTTGCTCTATGGATTTGACAACGATGAGCGGGTGCACGAGTAAACTCTACTGAGGAAATGTGTCCCTGCATTTGAGCCACGTCTGTGATCTGGTGTTTGGACAGCGGGTGAACAGATATATCGAAATATTGATATATTGTGATCAATTTGGTGATACAGGACGGTTATCGTGAGCTGATGGATCGATAAATCGCCAACAGGATTCTTTGGATATTTGACTTTATTTGCTACAATTTTGATGTTTGTTCATCCACTGGTTTGAGGGTCCATCACCTTCTTGTTTCTAGAGATACGCCATTTCTCTGCCTGGAATGTTCCACAGTGTGACTTTAAACAGCTCTACTTCACAGTTTTTCAGTTACAGGTGTTTTTAGAGCTAAAAAACAAAACAAAACGGCATTCTGACTGTGAGCGGGGTCGCCTCTCCGCAGATCTGACCTGTGAAACATTCCAGACAAACAATAACATCTCCATAGAGAAAAGCATTTGACGGACCCTCCAGCAGAAAAGTTACACAGTGCAGCTTTAAGTGTCTCACCTTTAGAGCTGTCCGCCGCTGTGTGGTTTTCATTCACTGAAAAACAAGTTATTTTTATTTTCATTGAAACCAGAGCAGCACCCGTCTGTGCACCTGTCTAACCCCGCCCCCTGTCTGTGCACCTGTCTAACCCCGCCCCCTGTCTGTGCACCTGTCTAACCCCGCCCCCTGTCTAACCCCGCCCCTGTCTGCGCACCTGTCTAACCCCGCCCCTGTCTGTGCACCTGTCTAACCCCGCCCCCTGTCTGTGCACCTGTCTAACCCCGCCCCTTTCTGCGCACCTGTCTAACCCCGCCCCCTGTCTAACCCCGCCCCCGTCTGCGCACCTGTCTGCGTACCTGTCTAACCCCGCCCCCTGTCTGTGCACCTGTCTAACCCCGCCCCCGTCTGCGCACCTGTCTAACCCCGCCCCCCGTCTGCGCACCTGTCTAACCCCGCCCCCGTCTGTGCACCTGTCTAACCCCGCCCCCTGTCTGTGCACCTGTCTAACCCCGCCCCCTGTCTGTGCACCTGTCTAACCCCGCCCCCTGTCTGCGCACCTGTCTAACCCCGCCCTGTCTGCGCACCTGTCTGTGCACCTGTCTAACCCCGCCCCCTGTCTGTGCACCTGTCTAACCCCGCCCCCTGTCTGTGCACCTGTCTAACCCCGCCCCCTGTCTGCGCACCTGTCTAACCCCGCCCTGTCTGCGCACCTGTCTGTGCACCTGTCTAACCCCGCTCCCTGTCTGTGCACCTGTCTAACCCCGCTCCGTCTGCGCACCTGTCTCTCCCCGCCCCCCGTCTGCACACCTGTCTAACCCCGCCCCGTCTGCGCACCTGTCTAACCCCGCCCCCTGTCTGCGCACATGTCTAACCCCGCCCTGTCTGTGCACCTGTCTGCGCACCTGTCTAACCCCGCCCCCTGTCTGCACACCTGTCTGCACACCTGTCTAACCCCGCCCCCTGTCTGTGCACCTGTCTAACCCCGCCCCCTGTCTGCACACCTGTCTTGTTGAGGACCTCCACTTCCTCTCGGCACAGCTCATCCACTCGGCTGCGGAGGCGGCTCAGAGAACGCCGCGCCGCGATGAACACGTCTGCGCTGACGGCACGAGGGCGGCCACTAGTGGAGACGGCAAGCAACAGCAGCGGAGCCGCCTGGAGACAAAAGAACTGAAAATTCACTGACAGGAACTAAACCAGGACTAAACCAGGACTGAACCAGGACTAAACCAGGACTAAACCAGGTCTAAACCAGGACTAAACCAGGACTGAACCAGGACCACAACAGAAATAAACCAGAACTAAACCAGGACTGAACCAGGACTAAACCAGGTCTAAACCAGGACTAAACCAGGACTAAACCAGGACTAAACCAGGACTGAACCAGGACTGAACCAGGACTGAACCAGGACTATACCAGGACTAAACCAGGACTAAACCAGGTCTAAACCAGGACTAAACCAGGACTGAGCCAGGACTGAACCAGGACTGAACCAGGACTAAACCAGGACTAAACCAGGACTATACCAGGACTAAACCAGGACTGAACCAGGACTAAACCAGGTCTAAACCAGGACTGAACCAGGACTGACCCAGGACTGAACCAGGACTGAACCAGGACTATACCAGGACTAAACCAGGACTAAACCAGGTCTAAACCAGGACTAAACCAGGACTAAACCAGGACTAAACCAGGACCACAACAGAACTAAACCAGAACTAAACCAGAACTAAACCAGGACTACACCAGGACTGAACCAGGACTGAACCAGGACTGAACCAGGTCTAAACCAGGACTAAACCAGGACTAAACCAGGACTGAACCAGGACTGAACCAGGTCTAAACCAGGTCTAAACCAGGACTGAACCAGGACTGAACCAGGACTGAACCAGGACTGAACCAGGTCTAAACCAGGACTAAACCAGGACTAAACCAGGACTGAACCAGGACTGAACCAGGACTGAACCAGGACTGAACCAGGACTAAACCTGGACTGAACCGGGACTAAACCGGGACTAAACCGGGACTAAACCAGGTCTAAACCGGGACTAAACCAGGTCTAAACCAGGACTGAACCAGGACTGAACCAGGACTGAACCAGGACTAAACCAGGACTATACCAGGACTAAACCAGGACTGAACCAGGACTAAACCAGGTCTAAACCAGGACTAAACCAGGACTGAACCAGGACTGAACCAGGACTGAACCAGGACTATACCAGGACTATACCAGGACTAAACCAGGACTAAACCAGGTCTAAACCAGGACTAAACCAGGACCACAACAGAACTAAACCAGAACTAAACCAGAACTAAACCAGGACTAAACCAGGACTGAACCAGGACTAAACCAGGACTGAACCACGACTGAACCAGGTCTAAACCAGGTCTAAACCAGGTCTAAACCAGGACTAAACCAGGTCTAAACCAGGTCTAAACCAGGTCTAAACCAGGACTAAACCAGGACTGAACCAGGTCTAAACCACGTCTAAACCAGGACTAAACCAGGACTAAACCAGGACTGAACCAGGACTGAACCAGGACTGAACCAGGACTGAACCAGGACTGAACCAGGACTAAACCTGGACTGAACCGGGACTAAACCGGGACTAAACCGGGACTAAACCGGGTCTAAACCAGGACTAAACCAGGACTGAACCAGGACTGAACCAGGACTGAACCAGGACTAAACCAGGACTGAACCAGGACTAAACCTGGACTGAACCGGGACTAAACCGGGACTAAACCGGGACTAAACCGGGTCTAAACCAGGACTAAACCAGGACTGAACCAGGACTGAACCAGGACTGAACCAGGACTATACCAGGACTATACCAGGACTGAACCAGGACTGAACCAGGACTAAACCAGGTCTAAACCAGGACTAAACCAGGACTGAACCAGGACTGAACCAGGACTGAACCAGGACTATACCAGGACTATACCAGGACTAAACCAGGACTAAACCAGGTCTAAACCAGGACTAAACCAGGACCACAACAGAACTAAACCAGAACTAAACCAGAACTAAACCAGGACTGAACCAGGACTAAACCAGGACTAAACCAGGACTGAACCAGGACTGAACCAGGTCTAAACCAGGTCTAAACCAGGTCTAAACCAGGACTAAACCAGGTCTAAACCAGGTCTAAACCAGGACTGAACCAGGACTGAACCAGGACTGAACCAGGACTATACCAGGACTAAACCAGGACTAAACCAGGTCTAAACCAGGACTAAACCAGGACCACAACAGAACTAAACCAGAACTAAACCAGGACTAAACCAGGACTGAACCAGGACTAAACCAGGACTAAACCAGGACTGAACCAGGACTGAACCAGGTCTAAACCAGGTCTAAACCAGGTCTAAACCAGGACTAAACCAGGACTGAACCAGGTCTAAACCACGTCTAAACCAGGACTAAACCAGGACTAAACCAGGACTGAACCAGGACTGAACCAGGACTGAACCAGGACTGAACCAGGACTAAACCTGGACTGAACCGGGACTAAACCGGGACTAAACCGGGACTAAACCGGGACTAAACCGGGTCTAAACCAGGACTGAACCAGGACTGAACCAGGACTGAACCAGGACTGAACCAGGACTAAACCAGGACTGAACCAGGACTAAACCTGGACTGAACCGGGACTAAACCGGGACTAAACCGGGACTAAACCGGGTCTAAACCAGGACTAAACCAGGACTGAACCAGGACTGAACCAGGACTGAACCAGGACTATACCAGGACTATACCAGGACTGAACCAGGACTGAACCAGGACTAAACCAGGTCTAAACCAGGACTAAACCAGGACTGAACCAGGACTGAACCAGGACTGAACCAGGACTATACCAGGACTATACCAGGACTAAACCAGGACTAAACCAGGTCTAAACCAGGACTAAACCAGGACCACAACAGAACTAAACCAGAACTAAACCAGAACTAAACCAGGACTAAACCAGGACTGAACCAGGACTAAACCAGGACTAAACCAGGACTGAACCAGGACTGAACCAGGTCTAAACCAGGTCTAAACCAGGTCTAAACCAGGACTAAACCAGGTCTAAACCAGGTCTAAACCAGGTCTAAACCAGGACTGAACCAGGACTGAACCAGGACTGAACCAGGACTGAACCAGGACTATACCAGGACTAAACCAGGACTAAACCAGGTCTAAACCAGGACTAAACCAGGACCACAACAGAACTAAACCAGAACTAAACCAGGACTAAACCAGGACTGAACCAGGACTAAACCAGGACTAAACCAGGACTGAACCAGGACTGAACCAGGTCTAAACCAGGTCTAAACCAGGACTGAACCAGGACTGAACCAGGACTAAACCAGAACTAAACCAGGACTAAACCAGGCCCATCAGTGGAGCCCTTAGACTTAACGCAGTGATGGGAAAATCGAATGAATCTGTGTTTCCTCGAACACTTGGAGATTCTTTTATTCCTGGTTTTCCGCTCTCGTCTCAGCTCAGGGGAGACTCCGGACGTGAGGATCATTTCCAAGAAGCTTGTTAGGAACCAAACCCTCCACCCCGTCACCAGAATGGATCGGCCGTTCCCGTGGCGTACCTGTAGAAAACGGTCGCTGTCTTCCGTCTGCAGGACTTGTGTGATTTCTTCGTCTCTCTTTCGGAGTTCTTCCAGATGTTTCTCCATCAGCTCCAGGTCCTTCTCGGCTCGGCTCACCACTGCCCGCTCCTTGGCCTCCAGACGGGAACGCACCTAAAATACACGGATGATACTGCTGGAAATGTTCCGCAGTATGGCACTGAGCTTTACTGAGACTTTGCAGCTGACTTTGCAGGCCTCATCACCAACAACGATGAGAGCGCCTACAGAGACGAGGTGAAATCACTGACCAGGAAAATAACCTCTCTCTGAACGTCAGCAAAACTAAGGAAATGATGGTGGACTTCAGGAGACAGCGTGTAGACCAGCATCCCCCCATCTCCATCAACAACGCTGAGGTGGAGCAGGTCAGCAGCTTTAAGTTCCTTGGGGTCCACATCACTGAGGATCTGTCCTGGACACTACATACAGACACTGTGGTTAAGAAAGCCCGACAGAGACTCTACTTCCTGAGGAAGTTGAGGAAGTTTAGTATGAACACCAGCATCCTCACAAACTTCTACAGGTGCACCATCGAGAGCCTGCTGACGGGCTGCATCACAGTGTGGTATGGGAACTGCACCGCTCAGAGCCGCAAAGCACTACAGAGGGTGGTGCGAGCGGCAGAGGACATCACTGGCAGCAGTCTCCCCTCCATCCAGGACATTTACCACAGCAGGGGTCTGCGTAAAGCACACAGCATCACTAAGGACCATACTCATCCGGCACAAGGACTCTTCCGTCTGCTACCCTCTGGTAGACGATACAGGAGCCTGCAGCACGCACAAAAACACTCAAAGACAGATATTACCCCCAAGCTGTCAGACTACTGAACTCTGGGTAATACTCTAAATACTGAACTCTCAATAATACTGCACTAAACTACTTTTTATTATGCAGAATATGTTTACTGCTGCTGCTCTGTATGAATGCATCATGTTTGTCACGACCTCACTGTAAACTACTGTTACCTGTGCAATAATCTGTGCAATAGCGTGAAGAGTCCCTCAGTCGTCCAGGTAGAATCTATGATAAAAGGAGAAATTCAATTTGTCAACTGGACAAAGTTTATTTGGTCGAAAACGTTTTGCAGCTCATCCGCGCTGCTTCGTCAGTTCTGGTTAGAGTGCTGATGGACACTGCTTATATCTCGCTGCAGGGAGGAGCTCACTACAATGAAATTATTCTGAAACTTTCTCACCCATTTGTTTTTGAGTTTCTGTCTTTTGTTTTTCCAATTTCTCTGGCGTCTAGTTTAGCATACCCATTCAACCCCTCATGACTGTTTTCACACCTCTGGCCCTGATCTGGCTGCCCTATTGTTTCCTTTGTCTGTTTTGACTCCGGTTTGAGAATGATTTTATATATATATAAAATCATTCTCAAACTGGAGTCGGCAGTGAAGCGGTCGCTGTACTGGACCGTTGTGGTGAAGAGGGAGCTGAGCCGAAAGGCAAAGCTCTCGATTTACCGTCGATCTACGTTCCTCCCCTCACCTATGGTCATGAGCTCTGGGTAATGACCGAAAGGACGAGATCGCCGATACAAGCGACCGAAATGAGTTTCCTCCACAGAGTGGCTGGGCGCTCCCTTAGAGATAGGGTGAGGAGCTCAGTCACACAGTAGGAGCTCGGAGTAGAGCCGCTGCTCCTCCACGTGGAGAGGAGCAGCTGAGGTGGCTCGGGCGTCTGTTCCGGACGCCTCCTGGACGCCTCCCTCGGGAGGTGTTCCGGGCATGTCCCACCGGGAGGAGGCCCTGGGGAAGACCCAGGACACGCTGGAGGGACTATGTGTCCCGGCTGGCCTGGGAAAGCCTTGGGGTCCCCTCGGAGGAGCTGGAGGAAGTGTCCGGGGTGAAGGAAGTCTGGGAGTCCCTGCTTGGACTGTTGCCCCCGCGACCCGGCCCCGGATAAGAGGAAGAAAATGGATGGATGGACTCCATAAAGCAGTGTTCCACAAACTGTTCCACAAAGGGCCGGTGTGGCTGCAGGTTTTCTTTCCAACCAACCAAGACCACACCTTCAACTGTCCGTCCACCAACCAAGACCACACCTTCAACTGTCCGTCCACCAACCAAGACCACACCTTCAACTGTCCGTCCACCAACCAAGACCACACCTTCAACTGTCCGTCCACCAACCAAGACCACACCTTCAACTGTCCGTCCACCAACCAAGACCACACCTTCAACTGTCTGAAGACTGAGATCAGATGATTAAATGAGTCAGGTCTGGTGTGAAAACCTGCAGCCACACCGGCCCTTTGTGGAACAGTTTGTGGAACAGTGCCATAAAGGATTACAGATTTAGCTACAGATTTAGCATCTTTTATCCTGACCTCGGCTTTGGTCTTGTCCAATCTCTGAGCCATATCGGCGAACACGGCCTCACTGTCGTCCAGCACTGCGGACGCCGAAACCTGCCACAAACACAAGGACAGACATCACAAAAAACTCAAATACAACTGCACTTAGCAGTTAGAACCTCAGCAATGTGAAATGAGCTGAGCTTCGTCACCTTCAGAGACTCCAGGTTCTGCTGCAACTCGTCCAAGTCCCTCTCCAGGGTCTGGATCCTGGTCTGGACCGACCTCTGGCTCTCTTGCAGCTGCACCTGTGTGGACGTGCGTCAAAGAAGTAAAAGAAGTAGTAGTAGTAGTAGTAGTAGTAGTAGTAGTAGTAGTAGTAGTAGTAGTAGTAGTAGTAGTAGTAGTAGTAGTAGTAGTAGTAGTAGTAGTAGTAGTAGTAGTAGTAGTAGTAGTAGTAGTAGTAGTAGTAGTATTTGACACCATATATTTACTGTCCCTCGTTTCATCCTTTAGTCCTGGTCCAGCCCAGGTTTAGCCCTAGTTTTGTCCTGGTTCAGAGCTGGTCTAATCCTGGTCTTGTCCTGGTCTAGCCTACCCTCACCTGTCTCCTCACCTGTCTCCTGGTCCTCACCTGTCTCCTGGTCCTCACCTGTCTCCTGGTCCTCACCTGTCTCCTGTCTCCTCACCTGTCTCCTGGTCCTCACCTGTCTCCTGGTCCTTCAACTGTCTCCTGTCTCCTCACCTGTCTCCTGGTCCTCACCTGTCTCCTGTCTCCTCATCTGTCTCCTGTCTCCTCATCTGTCTCCTGTCTCCTCACCCGTCTCCTAGTCCTCACCTGTCTCCTGTCTCCTCACCCGTCTCCTGTCTCCTTACCCGTCTCCTGTCTCCTTACCCGTCTCCTGGTCCCTCACCTGTCTCCTGGTCCCTCACCTGTCTCCTGGTCCCTCACCTGTCTCTTCACCTGTCTCCTGTCTCTTCACCTGTCTCCTGTCTCCTCACCTGTCTCCTGTCTCGTCACCTGTCTCCTGGTCCTCACCTGTCTCCTGGTCCTCACCCGTCTCCTGTCTCCTCACCCGTCTCCTGTCTCCTCACCTGTCTCCTGGTCCTCACCCGTCTCCTGTCTCCTCACCTGTCTCCTGACCTGTCTCCTGGTCTCTCACCTGTCTCCTGGTCTCTCACCTGTCTCCTCACCCGTCTCCTGTCTCCTCACCTGTCTCCTGGTCCTCACCTGTCTCCTGGTCCTCCCCCGTCTCCTCACCTGTCTCCTCATCTGTCTCCTGTCTCCTCACCCGTCTCCAGTCTCCTCACCTGTCTCCTGTCTCCTCACCTGTCTCCAGTCTCCTCATCCGTCTCCAGTCTCCTCACCTGTCTCCTGTCTCCTCACCTGTCTCCTGGTCTCTCACCTGTCTCCTCACCCGTCTCCTGTCTCCTCACCTGTCTCCTGTCTCCTCACCTGTCTCCTGGTCTCTCACCTGTCTCCTCACCCGTCTCCTGTCTCCTCACCTGTCTCCTGGTCCTCACCCGTCTCCTCACCTGTCTCCTCATCTGTCTCCTGTCTCCTCACCTGTCTCCTGACGTGTCTCCAGTCTCCTCACCTGTCTCCAGTCTCCTCACGTGTCTCCTGTCTCCTCACGTGTCTGTCTCCTCACCTGTCTCCTGTCTCCTCACCCGTCTCCAGTCTCCTCACCTGTCTCCAGTCTCCTCACCCGTCTCCAGTCTCCTCACCTGTCTCCTGTCTCCTCACCCGTCTCCAGTCTCCTCACCCGTCTCCTGTCTCCTCACCCGTCTCCAGTCTCCTCACCTGTCTCCTGGTCCTCACCCGTCTCCTCACCTGTCTCCTCACCTGTCTCCTGGCTCTGTGGCTCTCTGTGCTGCCCTCCTCTGGGTCGCCCTCGCAGATCAGGCAGTCCCCGCTCCAGCCCGGCAGGTTCTCCGGTTCCCCGGCGGCTCCAGGCTGCAGTCCCAGTCTGTGCTGGGAGCAGAGGCGCTGGGACGGGTTCTCCACGGCGTCCACCAGCTTGTGTCTCCTCAGGGTGCCCACGTCGCGATGGGGGAGACCGTGCAGCTCACAGAACGAAGCCAAACACACGAGACAAGACTTCAGCGCCCTGAGACGAGCTTCAGCCGGACAGAAGTCACACGGGACCTACACGGAGGGACGATGATCAATGTTCTAATCAATGACGTAAAAAATAAAATAAAATGAAATATTAAATGGTGATATTTATCCAATGATTTGTACTATAATGTTATATGTTAATGTTAAATATTAAACTTCACAGTTTTAATTCTTTTTTATTGAAAAGGTGTGAATCTTCCATTTTCCCGCTGAAATGGTGTTTGGGCGTCGGTGCCTCACTTGGACTGACTGCAGCTCCGCACTGACAGATTCTGCGCGAAAGCGGCGGCGAAAAGGCGCCGGGTTAAAGCGGCGGCGAAAAGGGGCTGGGTTAAAGCGGCGGCGAAAAGGGGCTGGGTTAAAGCGGCGATACAATTTAGAGTCAAGTCAAGTTTAATCCGTTCACTTTTTTCTTCTTGTCTGGCCCGACTTTTTTAAATGGAGGAAGATTTCATATTAAAGCTGGAGCAGTTTTCTAAACTGGACTTTGGGTCGAAGCAGGAGGTTAGAATTAAAGGAAGACCAACGCTGGAGCTAAAGGGTTTGGGTTAGGGTTAAAGGGTTAGGGTTAAAGGGTTAGGGTTTAAAGGGTTAGGGTTTAAAGGGTTAGGGTTAAAGGGTTAGGGTTAAAGAGTTAGGGTTAAAGGGTTTGGGTTAAAGGGTTAGGGTTAAAGGGTTAGGGTTAAAGGGTTAGGGTTAAAGGGTTAGGGTTAAAGGGTTTGGGTTAGGGTTAAAGGGTTAGGGTTAAAGGGTTAAAGGGTTAGGGTTAAAGGGTTAGGGTTTAAAGGGTTAGGGTTAAAGGGTTAGGGTTAAAGGGTTAGGGTTAAAGAGTTAGGGTTTAAAGGGTTAGGGTTAAAGGGTTAGGGTTAAAGGGTTAGGGTTTAAAGGGTTTGCTCCAGCCTACGGGACGAAAGACTCGCTCTTTTCAAACAGCGTGGGAAGAAATCGTCTTTTCTGCTTTTCCTTCTTTTCTCGACCTGATGTGACGATGTCTGGACTCAGAGACTGTGACGTGAAAAATGTGAAGAAGAGGAGGAGGAAGAGGAGAAGGAAGAGAAGGAAGAGGAGGAGGAGGAGGAAGAGGAGAAAGAGGAGGAGGAGAAGGCTTGTTAAAGCACCGCTCACATTCAGAGCCAGATCGCGCTCTGGGAAATGCACTGATCAATAATAATTGATAAATATTGGGAGAGAAACCGGCCCCGGTGATGACGTCAGAACCTCAGACTCGACCGTCACGACGCTCATCCTCATCATCATCCTCATCCTCATGTCGTTTCCTCGTCACACCTGGACTTTTGTGTCATTCACATGTTTCACACACAAACCTGCAGCTTCAGCATGAGTTCTTCTCTCAAACTGAAAACACCTCGTGATGTCATCATGTGGTCATACAGGAAGTGCTCCACTGTGTTTTTAAACTCCACACACCTTCAATAAAATCATTTGGATCATTTCAGTCCTGGTTTAAACCTGGTTTAGACCTGGTTTAGACCTGGTTTAGACCTGGTTTAGTCCTGGTTTAGTCCTGGTTTAGACCTGGTTTAGACCTGGTTTAGACCTGGTTTAGTCCTGGTTTAGTCCTGGTTTAGACCTGGTTTAGACCTGGTTTAGACCTGGTTTTGTCATTTGGATTATTTCAGACCTGGAGTTTCCAATTTCTACTGAAATAAAGGTAAAAAAAAAAAGAAAAAAAGGAGGTGTTCACTTGATGACATCACAAGGTGGAACAGAGCGTTTGGAACTTTGGAGATGTAGACAGACAAATAATAAAGACATGAGAATGAAACAAACACACCTCCAGGTGTGTTTTTGATCACATAAAAGCTCACAATAGTGAATTTTTCGCATTATAGGACCTTTAAGTCGTCTTTTTGTGTGGAGACGAGCAGTTAACACCATCAGATATCAGATCTGTGGAGAGGCGAGCTCACTGACAGACAGAATCCAGGTTTTTATTTTATTTTTGAGTGAAAAACACACACACACCACTGAACACATGCAGCAAATAAGTCAAATGCCACACTGGGGTACATTCCCGTATTCCAGAAACGTTAAATAAACAAAATAATGTATTTAACGTCATAAAATAATATTAAAATAAAAAAATAAAGTGGCACCTCTCCGGCTCCTCCCAGGAATGGCTCTGGCTCCGTCACGGTCTCGCTCAGCCTCAGTTTGTCCACCACCTCCAAAAACAAATGAGTTTTATTATTTTACTTTTGGTTTTTATGTGTTTACAACAATCTGGAGCTGATCACAACAAGGATAAAAGAACCGAGACGAGTATACACACATGGGCCCGGTTTAGTCCTGGTTTAGACCTGGTTTAGACCTGGTTTAGACCTGGTTTAGACCTGGTTTAGTCCTGGTTTAGTCCTGGTTTAGTCCTGGTTTAGACCTGGGTTAGTCCTGGTTTAGACCTGGTTTAGACCTGGTTTAGTCCTGGTTTAGACCTGGTTTAGACCTGGGTTAGACCTGGGTTAGACCTGGTTTAGACCTGGTTTAGTCCTGGTTTAGACCTGGGTTAGACCTGGTTTAGACCTGGTTTAGACCTGGTTTAGACCTGGTTTAGACCTGGGTTAGTCCTGGGTTAGTCCTGGGTTAGACCTGGGTTAGACCTGGTTTAGTCCTGGTTTAGACCTGGTTTAGACCTGGGTTAGACCTGGTTTAGTCCTGGGTTAGACCTGGGTTAGACCTGGTTTAGACCTGGTTTAGTCCTGGTTTAGTCCTGGTTTAGACCTGGTTTAGACCTGGTTTAGACCTGGTTTAGACCTGGTTTAGACCTGGTTTAGACCTGGTTTAGTCCTGGTTTAGTCCTGGTTTAGACCTGGTTTGGACCTGGTTTGGACCTGGTTTGGACCTGGTTTAGTCCTGGTTTGGACCTGGTTTGGACCTGGTTTGGACCTGGTTTGGACCTGGTTTGGACCTGGTTTAGACCTGGTTTAGACCTGGTTTGGACCTGGTTTGGACCTGGTTTGGACCTGGTTTGGACCTGGTTTGGACCTGGTTTGGACCTGGTTTAGACCTGGTTTGGACCTGGTTTGGACCTGGTTTAGTCCTGGTTTAGACCTGGTTTAGTCCTGGTTTAGTCCTGGTTTAGTCCTGGTTTAGTCCTGGTTTAGTCCTGGTTTAGACCTGGTTTAGTCCTGGTTTGGACCTGGTTTGGACCTGGTTTGGACCTGGTTTAGACCTGGTTTAGACCTGGTTTAGACCTGGGTTAGACCTGGGTTAGTCCTGGTTTAGACCTGGTTTAGACCTGGTTTAGTCCTGGTTTGGACCTGGTTTGGACCTGGTTTGGTCCTGGTTTGGACCTGGTTTAGTCCTGATTTAGACCTGGTTTAGACCTGGTTTAGTCCCATTGAGATTCAAAATCTCATTTTCAAGAGAGACCTGGCCAAGTGAGCAGCCAATCCACATAAATCGTTACATACATACAAACAATAGTTACACATACACACATACATAAACACTACACTTTACATTTTCATTATAAATAAATAAATAAATACAGTATGTTAAAAACATCTCAAGAAAAACAAGTGCATGTGTTCGTTACCATTTTTCTTATGGAAGTTTTAAATTCATTTATGGAGATGAGAGTTTCTTTCTGTAGGTTATTCCATCCTCAGGGTGCTGAATAGGAGAAGGCAGTTTTTCCCAACTCAGTTAAAACTCTAGGTACATTAAAAAGTAACCACCTTGAGGAGCGGAGCTGATAAGTACCAGAGCTCACAGAGAGGAGGTTACCGAGCTACAGTGGGAGTTTACCTAGTATTGCTTTATAGATAAAGATAAACCAGTGCTGTTGTCTACGAACTGTAAGTGCTGTCCAACCAACTCCATTATACAGAATGCAATGATGAGTGAGGGACTTAGCATTTGTAATAAATCGTAGTGATGCATGGTAAACTGAATCAATGCGACGCAAGATGGAGGATGCAGCATGTATAATGTCACCATAATCAATCACAGCCAAAAAAGTAGCTTCCACAAGTTTTTTCTTAGCGCTAAATGTGAAACATGATTTGTTTCTGAAATAAAAGCCAAGCTTTATTTTAAGCTGTTTGACTAGATTAGTAATATGTACGTTAAAGGCGAGCTTATCATCTATCCATATCCCCAAATACTTGTAAGAAGACACTCTCTCAATGGATTTTCCATCTAAGGATAAAATTCTGCAGTTGTCAGATAGCTGTGGTTGGGTTTTTGAGAAGACCATAAACTTTGTTTTCTGTGTATTTAAAACCAATTTTAAGCTCAACAATGCATTCCGTAATGCCTGAAATGCAGCCTGGAGTTCTTGTATGGCTCCTGGAATGGTGGGAGCATAGGTGTAAACCACTGTATCATCTGCATATAAATGTAATTTTGCTTGAATGTCCTTACCCAAATCATTTATAAAAATTGAAAACAGAATGGGCCCCAAGATTGATCCTTGAGGGACACCTCTGGTTATCTCAAGAAACTCAGATTTATATCCTTCTACAGAAACACATTGAGTACGAGCCACAAGATAATTTTGGAACCATGTAACAGCCTTTGTACTTAAACCAATTGAACGTAGTTAGTCCTGGGTTAGTCCTGGGTTAGACCTGGTTTAGTCCTGGTTTAGACCTGGTTTAGACCTGGTTTAGTCCTGGTTTAGACCTGGCTTAGACCTGGTTTAGACCTGGTTTAGTCCTGGTTTAGTCCTGGTTTGGACCTGGTTTGGACCTGGTTTGGACCTGGTTTAGACCTGGTTTAGACCTGGTTTAATCCTGGTTTAGACCTGGTTTAGACCTGGTTTAGACCTGGTTTGGACCTGGTTTGGACCTGGTTTGGACCTGGTTTAGACCTGGTTTAGACCTGGTTTAGACCTGGTTTAGACCTGGTTTAGACCTGGTTTAGTCCTGGTTTAGTCCTGGTTTAGTCCTGGTTTAGTCCTGGTTTAGACCTGGTTTAGACCTGGTTTAGACCTGGTTTAGACCTGGTTTAGTCCTGGTTTGGACCTGGTTTAGACCTGGTTTAGACCTGGTTTAGACCTGGTTTAGTCCTGGTTTAGTCCTGGTTTAGTCCTGGTTTAGACCTGGTTTAGACCTGGTTTAGTCCTGGTTTAGACCTGGTTTAGTCCTGGTTTAGACCTGGTTTAGACCTGGTTTAGTCCTGGTTTAGACCTGGTTTAGTCCTGGTTTAGACCTGGTTTAGACCTGGTTTAGACCTGGTTTAGACCTGATTTAGACCTGGTTTTATAACTCAAAAATCCTTAGAAATACAAACATTCTGACTGTGAACAGGGTCTTCAACCTCATGAAGACCATGGAGAGGGTGATCCTCAGCCACCTCCGCTCTGTGGTGAGCCCCACCCTGGACCCGCTGCAGTTTGCCTACAAGCCAAACGTAGGAGTAGAGGACGCCGTCATCTACTTGCTGCAGCGGGTGCTCACCCACCTAGAGACCACCGGGAGTGCTGTGAGAGTCATGTTCTTTGACTTCTCCAGCGCCTTCAACACCATCAGGCCGGCGCTGCTGCGGGGGAAGCTGGAGGACACGGGAGTTGATGGACATCTCGCTGCCTGGACCATCGACTACCTCACTGACCGTCCACAGTACGTGTGGCAGCGCGGCTGTGAGTCAGAGGTGGTAGTCTGCAGCACGGGGGCCCCCAGGGTACTGTCCTCTCACCCTTCCTCTTCACCATCTACACCTCGGACTTCACATACAACACGGACAGCTGCCATCTCCAGAAGTTCTCTGACGACTCGACCATTGTGGGCTGTGTGTCTGAGGGGAACGAGCTGGAGTACCGCTCGGTCATCAGTGACTTTGTGGACTGGTGTGGGCGCAACCACCTGAGCCTGAACACCAGTAAGACAAAGGAGCTGGTGATGGACTTCAGGAGGAGACCACTACCTCACTCACCGGTGAACATCCAGGGGCAGGACATAGAGACTGTGGACAGTTTCAAGTACCTGGGTGTTCACCTCAACAATAAACTGGACTGGTCCCACAACACCGACGCCCTGTACAAGAAGGGCCAAAGTCGCCTCCACCTCCTGAGGAGACTGAGGTCCTTTGGAGTGTGCAGGCCTCTGCTCAAGACTTTTTATGACTCTGTGGTGGCCTCTGCTCTCCTCTACGCTGTCGTCTGCTGGGCCCCGAGCAGCACAGAACGGGACAGGAAGAGACTTAATAAGCTGGTCAGGAGGGCCAGCTCTGTCCTGGGCTGTCCTCTGGACCGTGTAGAGGAGGTGGCTGAGAGGAGGGTACTGGCCAAATTCACGTCCATCATGGACGACACCTCTCACCCTCTGCACCGGACTGTAGAGGAGCTGAGCAGCTCCTTCAGCAGCCGACTGAGGCACCCCCAGTGCAAGAAGGAGCTCTACCGCAGATCCTTCATCCCCACCACCATCAGACTGTAGAACTCCACTATGTAGTCCAAATGTGCAATATTGTTGTTTTTCCAATACTCCTATCGTGCAATATCGTTTTTCCAATTTTTTCAATACTCTCCCTGTCACTGTTTTTTATTATTATCACTACTATTATTATTATTCGATTTATTACTTTTTTTTTAATTATTATTATTACTTATCTTTATGCCATTCTTGCTGCATACACTTGTCTTCTTGTTCAAACTGTCCCTACCTGGAGCTACTGTGACAAGTAAATTTCTCCTGTGTGAGATCAATAAAGTCTTATCTTATCTTATCTTATCTTAAATCTGACCTTTGGTCTGGTCTGGTCTCCACGAAGATAGAAAGGTTTAATGCCATACTGCGGAACATTCCAAACAAAGCAAAAACATCTCCATGGAGAAAAGCAGGTGTTGGACCCTCCAGTAGAAAAGCTTTAAGTAGGTTGAGTAAGTGTTGAGTGGGTACCTCGGCGAGCACGGTGTTCCTGCGCAGGGCCGGTCGGGGGTGGAACTCCTCGCGGCACTGGGGGCAGCAGACGCCGCTCTCCGCCTGCTCCCAGTACTCGCTGATGCAGCTCATGCAGTAGGTGTGACCGCACGGGATGGACACCGGCTCCTTCAGAACGTCCAGGCAGATCGGACACCGGAACTGCCGCTCCGTCACAGAGATGTTCGCCTGTGCCATGGTGCTCCTGGCGAGTCCTGGTTTAGACCTGGTTTAGTCCTGGTTTAGTCCTGGTTTAGACCTGGTTTAGACCTGGTTTAGTCCTGGTTTAGTCCTGGTTTAGACCTGGTTTAGACCTGGTTTAGTCCAAGATAAGGACAAGTTTGCTTCTGGTCTAATCCTGATTGAGTCCTAGTTTAGTCCTGGTTCCATCTGGATCAGACCTGGTTTAATTAGTTTTAGCCCTACTTTGGTTTAGTCCTGGTTTAGTCCTGGTTCAGTCCTGATTTAGTCCTGCTCCTCGGAAACGCCATGGCCCCGGTAGTTCGTGCGTCTCTCCGGTGTTCACTCTTCTCCTCCGCGCAGAGGAAACCACTTTTCTCTCCTTCCTGATTTGTTCCTGGTCCAGCGTTTGGTTTAAAGCCACTTTAGTCCTGGTTTAGTCCTGGTTTAGTCCTGGTTTAGTCCCGGTTTAGTCCCGGTTTAGTCCCGTTTTGAACGCCGTGACCTGCGCTCTCCTCCTCGCGCAGAAGCGGAAGCGCTGCTCCGGTGTCTCCGGTGTCTCCGGTGTGTGCACCGGGAGGAGCTGTCGCTGCACGATTTGCAGCACAGGGGCTCTGCGCATGCGCGGCTGGTATTATTAAAACACACAAACACACAAAAAAACCTTCTGTGAGTAATTAGAGTTTGATGATAAGTCTAAACAGAACAGTAAATATAAATCGGATTTATTGATTAGAACTCATTAGATCAGGCATGTCCAAACTATGGCCCGTGGGGAAAATGCGGCCCTCAGACACATTTTTCTTGGCCCTCAGGCTTCCAGGTGAATTTGCCCAAATGACCTTGAGCAGAACTTTTGACTGCAAGTTTTTTGAAAATCTACCTTATAAGACAATATTTAATATTTATTGTGTAGTTTTGAGGATCTTCGCCTGAATAAAGGACTGAAGCTCATTCTAATGTGTTAAACATGCAGATTTCAATGATTGACTGTCCTGAGCACCAGTCTGTGGCCCTCGATCGGCCCTCTGCTTCTGGGGCCCTTGATGAAAAAACCCCTGGGTCAGACTCATTCTTCAGTCAGCCCCAGCGGAGTTCTGTCACTATCAGAGGAGGAAGATTACTCAAGTGTCCTCCAGTACTTCAAAATAATATTATTCAAGTAGAAGTGTGTAGAATCCCTCAGTCGTCCAGGCAGAATCCTCGGCAGCACCAGAAATTCAATTTAAAACACCATTCTGGTCCTGAATGGTTCTGCAAGACCCACACTCCACTCCCACTGCAGATCTAAGAACCGAACTAACACAAGTGGAAACAAACAGGTGTGGTCCTCTCAGATACAGGCAGTGTCCACCAGCATCTGACCACAACTGAAGAAGCAGAAGAAATAAAGTTTTGTCCCGTCGACAAACTGAATTTCTCCTTTTGTCAAGTAGAAGTACAAAGTTCTGGTTCAACAAATACCACATATAAGAGAAAAAAGTATTTGTAAAAGTACTGCTCAATTCAGAGAAACTTTAAGAGGAACTGTCAGGACGTGACATCTGATTTAGAATCTGAAGTTTGACAAAACCTGAAATAAATCCCAAAATCTGGTGTTTTCAAAGTTCAGACACAAAAATGAAACAAACTAAATGAGATCTGAAGGAGCTGCAGGAAACACAAATGTGAGAATCATTTCAGATCATCACATGAAACTTTTACTCCAGTAACTACGGAAGCCCACAGAGGCCATGTTCCTAATGATTCTTTTCCACCTTAATATGGAGAAAATTAACTCCAGAAAACGACACAATTAAACTAAAAATTCTCAAAACATGAAACATTCTGGATGTTGTAGTTCTAACATATCACCACTAGATGTCACTGTGGACTAACCTGGACCAAACCTGGACCAAACCTGGACCAAACCAGGACCAAACCTGGACCAAACCAGGACCAAACCTGGACCAAACCTGGACCAAACCAGGACTAAACCTGGACCACACCTGGACCACACCTGGACTAAACCAGGACCACACCTGGACCACACCTGAGTCAGCCTGTCACATGGCAGTAGATGTTTCAGTTGTTTTCTCGAGATCTCAAATGAATTATCTCGTTATCTCGGGATAAGAAGGATAAAAATCTTGCTTCTGAACATGTCCTCTGTGGACTTCCGCAGGGAACAGTTCTCATGCTTCAGTCCAAATGGAGGTGGAAACATCACGCAAATGCACACGAATCATCACCTGTACGAAGCAAAAGAAAAATTCAGTTAACTGGACAAAGGTTTTTTGAGCGAAGACGTTTGGCAGCTCATCCGAGACGCTTCTTCAGTTCGGGTCAGACGTTGGTGGTTAAAAGCTCTGAAAAAGTCTTGCAGAATAAGTCTCCTTTAAGTTTGTGCAATTGTAAATCACATCTCACAGTTTTCAGTGAAACTAAATTTGAAAACAAGATGCTAAATACTAACCTTAGTTATGATTACAGGGATTATTTTATGTAGGAAAATGACAAACACAAAAAGCATTATTTTATTTCAAAACTTTATTCGTAACATCTCGCTGTAAATCGTCAAATCGTATAAAGTTTCTTCAAGAATAAAAGCGTTTAAAAAGATCACGTTTAACTTAAGAGTCCATTTGAATGACGTCGTCCTGTTCTCTGTTCTCGCTGATGATTGGCTGTTCATCTGTGACACGGAGGTTACCATGGCGGAGACATCGGCTGTGGGTTTTGGAGGTAAGACATGACGACCGCAGAGATGGACAACCTGAAGAACACACACGAGGTTAAACTACAGGACTGTGGTGAAGTTCTGTGGACCTCAAGGAAAAGTAACGTTATTTTACAATCTGAGCCTTCTTTCGGGAATAAAACAAGTCGTTTGACTCACCCATATCACGTTCGTGTCATTTGGAGCTGTTTGAAGAAAGTTATGTTGTAGCGTATCCGTTAGCATTTGTATTCGGGGCATCACTTTGCGGTGTCCAAATAACACAAACTTTAGCACTTTTCAAATCATAGAAGCCCGATGTCTTAATATAAGATTTCGTTTGAAGCAAAAGTGGCCTGTAATCCGAGATTTATCCATAGTTTACAGCTTTGCGTTTCATGTTTGGGTCCCGGGAGCTGAGAGCACAGTCCGCACATGCGCACTGGCCTCATCTACTCGAAACTATGGCTAGATCTCGGATTACAGGCCACTTTTGACCACACGAAATCTTACATTAAGACATCGGGCTTCTATGATTTGAAAAGTGCTAAAGTTTGTGTTATTTGGAGACCGCAAAGTAATGCCCCGAGCATATGATACAGCACCATGTTAACGGATACGGGATCATTAGTAGAACAGAACGGCTCAACATAAGTTCTGCGATACTGCTCCAATTGACAGAAAAATGCTATGGGTGAGTAAAACTACTTGTTTTATTGCCGAAAGAAGGCTCAGATTGTAAAAAAACGTTAATTTGCCTTCAGCTTAAACTCACATGAAGCTGCTCATCATCTGCTTGGTGTCCTCGGAGCTCCTGGAGTTTGCGAAGCTGATGAAGGAGCAGTACACGGCGATCCAGGCGCACCACTTCAACTGAAACAGAGGAGACACCATCATTAAAGGAGAAGTAACCTTTTTTACATTCTGAGCCTTATTTCGGTAATAAAACAACTTGTTTTACTCACCCATAGCACTTTGGAGTCATTTGGAGCACTTCCTGAGAGGTTTTAGATTTGTGATCTCCGTAACGTGACTTCTCGGGGCACATGTTTGCGGTCTCCAAATAACACAAACTTTAGCACTTTTCAAATCATAGAAGCTCGATGTGTCAGCGTAGACTTTAAGTGGAGTCCAAAGCGTCCTCAAACCCGATATCAGCTCTAGTTTCATCTGATGACGTCATCATAGAGGACAGTCGCATGTGCTCAGTCACAGCTGTTTCGCAGATAAGAAGACGCTCAGAACTTTTCTGTTGTGCGTGACACATGGCAGAAGATTGGGACTTTGAGGCTGAAGAGGACTTATGGAGGACTGAGGACTGAAGAGGAGTATACGGATGAGGAGACAGAATGGATACAGAAAGAATGAAGCGGAGACAGTTTTAGGAGCAGCAGAGAACAGCCATCGGTTTCACATTACTTCTCAGAATCGTGCGCTGAATCCGCTGGCCTTCTTTCTTTTCCTTTGCTGGTAAAAAATGGTCCTGACTGAAGTGGGTACTGCAAACACGATGGTCCAAACGTCTTACAGCTTTGCCTTTCATGTTTGGGTCCCGAGAGCTGAGAGCGAAATCAGCTGTGACTGAGCACATGTGACTGTCCTCCTCATCTACTCCAAACTATGGATAAATCTCAGATTAGAGGCACTTTTGACTCAAACTAAAGTGTAGACTAAGACATTGAGCTTCTGTGATTTGAAAAGTGCTAAAGTTTGTGTTATTTGGAGACCGCAAACATGTGCCCCGAGAACTCACGTTACGGATATCACTAAACTAAAACATCTCTGGAAGTGCTCCATATGACACCAAAGTGCTATGGGTGAGTAAAACAACTTGTTTTATTACTGAAATAAGGCTCAGATTGTAAAAAACGTGAATTCTCCTTTAACCACATCCGGAGGACCTTCAGAGATCTAAAGGTCCGGAGGACCTTCAGAGATCTAAAGGTCCGGAGGACCTTCAGAGATCTAAAGGTCCGGAGGACCTTCAGAGATCTAAAGGTCCGGAGGACCTTCAGAGATCTAAAGGTCCGGAGGACCTTCAGAGATCTAAAGGTCCGGAGGACTTTCAGAGCTCTAATGGTCCGGAGTTTGTTTGTGGCTGGTACGAGAGCGCAAAGTGCAGAAAATTGGAGACAAACATATTGTGATGTAAAGGTGGGCATACTTGTATCACATGTGTAACGTGTTTAAATACGAGTATTTTCCTTTTTATTATTCACGTTTTGTGAAGATTAAAATATGAACACTGTAAACGACAGAACTGCAGGTGTTTTTCTCTGTTGTGACAGGACCACACAAGGCTCGACCATTTTACCTTTTTATTTTTTTAACTTTGTGGCATAATCACACTGAAACCCTCCAGAAGAGTGTCTGGATTATGACGTTATGTGAAAACACTCAAACTACAGAGGACACAGGGGACACAGGGGGACACAGTGGGACACAGGGGACACAGAGGACACAGGGGGACACAGGGGGACACAGGGGGACACAGTGGGACACAGGGGACACAGGGGACACAGAGGACACAGGGGGACACAGAGGACACAGGGGGACACAGGGGGACACAGTGGGACACAGTGGGACACAGGGGACACAGTGGGACACAGTGGGACACAGGGGGACACAGGAGGACACAGGGGACACAGGGGGACACAGGAGGACACAGGAGGACACAGGGGACACAGGGGGACACAGGGGGACACAGGGGGACACAGGAGGACACAGGGGACACAGGAGGACACAGGAGGACACAGGAGGACACAGGGGGACACAGGGGGACACAGGGGGACACAGGGGACACAGGAGGACACAGGGGGACACAGAGGACACAGGGGGACACAGGGGGACACAGTGGGACACAGTGGGACACAGGGGACACAGTGGGACACAGTGGGACACAGGGGGACACAGGAGGACACAGGGGACACAGGGGGACACAGGAGGACACAGGAGGACACAGGGGACACAGGGGGACACAGGGGACACAGGGGGACACAGGGGACACAGGAGGACACAGGGGACACAGGAGGACACAGGAGGACACAGGAGGACACAGGGGACACAGGAGGACACAGGAGGACACAGGGGGACACAGGGGGACACAGGGGGACACAGGGAACATAGGAAGGGCACTTGTCCTGAGGCTGTTTCTCTCCTCCCCTGACACAGATCTGACTGGACCTGTTGAGCTGCAGGACTTTTGTTTGAATGTTTTATTATTATTACTGTATTTTACTGCTCGAGGTGCTGAAACTGCCCCTCAGGGACAAATAAACGGAGTGAGTGATGAACATCTGCCCTTGTGTCTTTTCAGTGTGATGTTCTGAAGAGTCACCTTGAGCATGAGCCCACACATGCTGAAGATCATCCCCAGAAGGTTCATGTAGTCGGGGGTGGGGTCCTCCAGAGTCGGGTTGGTCTCTGTGCTCGGAGGTTTGTACCTGGAGACGTTTTTAACACATTAGACCTAAAAACACTGAAATACATTGTTTGAAAAGACGACCTGCTTTAAAACAGCACTCAAGTGTAAATCACAATGATTTTTTTCCCCTTTACTTATTTGCATAAATACGTTTTTCCTCTTGATTAGCAGTAACAGCTAAACAGCGAGCTTCTAAGAAGTTGACAGAGGCCATATTCATAAGCAATATTTTTTCTTCCTTGTTATTCTGAGATAAAGAGAGAATTAATCTGTTATCTCGAGAAAACAGTTACTCCGTGATGCCACGATGTGACATGCAGAGCCTCTGTTGACTTCTGTTGTGACAGTCTGACCGGGGCTGTTTCTCATTCTGAATAGACACGTTTTTGGTCATTAGAATGTCTGGAATAATAATCGATCAGCTGATAAGGCAATATTTTGATCAGGGGTTGACACAGGGGGAGACTGCATTACGTTTTTAATTTGGAATAATTTCATGATTAGTCTGCAGCGCCTCCACAGAAGACTGGCCCGGCTTCGTCTTTACCGACGGAGATACAAGCCGTGTTTCAATTCTCAGTGTGCACAGTTCGGAGTGTGGTTTTAAGGGTACTCAGACTGCGACAGGTCTCGCAACTACCATGAAGCCGCCGACTCCATTTTCTCCCGTAGAAGAAGTAGCGCGCGGTGCATGCTGGGATATATGAGTGCGTGAAGTGTGCATTTTCACGCAGTTGGTCCACGCCCCCGATTTCCATGGAAACAACTGTGGTTTTCAGACCTGCGCATGGGACAAAAACTAAATGAGACAGCAGTGGTCGCGCCGGAAGTGATGTACATGCCCTTAAAACCAAACTCCGAACTGTGCACACTGAGAATTAAGATACGGCTACAGTCTTCCGCCTTCGTTGGCCGTTTCCCAATCCAGCGACGACAGCCCGACGGCACGCTTGTGAGTGTGCACTCGGTCTGTCGTCGAGACGGCGCACCCTCGCTCCGTCCTTAGTGCACTATGTTTCGAACATGGCCGTCTGCGAAATGGAACAGGTCCCGCCTCAGCTCAATGAGCCGGGTGGTCTGCTCCTTGTTCCCTACATGTCCAATGTTCCCCCTAATTTTTAATGTGTCTGAGCAAACACACTAACTCCCTGAGCGCTCCTTGGATCTCTGTGCGCAACATCCGAAATGCCCCCCCCCCCGCGCGGCTGAATAAAAAGCGGAGATCCGCTAAAAGCTCTGTCATCCCTGATTTACAGTGCGCTGCATAAGTTTTCTTGTGCGCTGAGAATGTGCGAACAGTGCGCAGCTTAGAGTAAACGCTGGACATGGCGACACTGTAGAATATCCAGCATTACAACAGCAAAGGAAATATAGAAGTGTAAGGGGAAAAGCATGTGAAAGGTAATACAGGTGCCGTGAACTATGCCGTTACGGCTCCCGTCACACATGTTTAGCGTAGTTTATGAAGAGTTTCATGTAGCATAGTTGTAGGTGAGGTGAACCAGTACGTATATTTTATAGTGATGTCACAACTGTCACTTGTGGATGTCGCTGGCGAGTCGGTCTTTGTAGTCATATATCCTCCCACGCTGTGCATGCTGGGGCTTTTAAGTGTGCGAAGTGTGCATGTTTGCACGCTTGGTCCACGCCCCGATTTCCATGGAAACGACGGCGCCGTTCAGGGCTCGTCTCGACGGTGCAGGGGGAAAAACCG
>JAVJIX010000096.1:80000-135000 GCA_036785185.1 Paratrypauchen microcephalus
CATTGTGTTCTGTCCTGATTGGCTCAGAGACTAGACCAGGACTGAACGTGGACTGGACCAGGTCTGAACCAGGTCTGAACCAGGTCTGAACCAGGACTGGACCTGGACTGGACCGGGACTCGACCGGGTCTAGACCTGGACTAGACCAGGATTAAACCACTGGGGCGCGTGCTGGTTTCGCCGCGCCCCGCGCTCCGAGCCGCAGGCCAGCCGCGCGGGGCTCGGGGCTCGGGGCTCGGGGCTCGGGGCGCGGGCTGCGGCGAAACCGGCAGCAGCGGCACGCATTCCGGGTTAGATCTCGCCTCGCGGTACACCCGGGGCTGCTGAGCAGTGCCGTTGGCGCCTGCGGTCGGCTGTGAGTCGAGCTTGGCGCAGCGCGGTTGCCTTGTTTCATGACCACGCGGGTGCGCATGTCCGCGTGTCCGCGGTTAGCGGTTAATTACAATTAATGCATTTTGATCGACCAACGTCTTAATCGACAATTAACCGTTAATCGATTAATTGTTGACATCCCTAATGTCAACACAACTGAAGCTCTTACACAAAATAATTTCGTAAGATATACCTAAAAATACTCTGTGATATATTGATACTGCAGCTCACGATATTGATACTGTATCATCAAATTAAACAATACAATCTATCGATATTTCAATATATTTGCACACCCCTAATTTTTTATGATCCATTTTATGTGAAAATATGTAAAAAATGGTTTATCTTTGCGGATAAATGATCCGTGTGCTTCCCCCTCCTCCCAGGGAGCGGCTCCATGGCGTTTCCTGCCCCCAGACCCGAGGGCCCACAGCTGCCTCAGGTCCTGCTCCGCACCGTGGACTGCCAGCAGGGGGCAGTACGAGCAGTGCGATTCAATGGTAAAGAAATACTCGAGCCGTCCAACAAAAACTGAGAAAAAAGTCTTAAGAACGGCACACATGAGAGGAGAATTTGCGTGATTTTGTTTGTTGTTTTACATTTGTTGTAGGTATTGTTCTATGATAAAAGGAGAAATTCAATTTGTCAACTGGACAAAGTTTGTTTGGTTGAAAATGTTTCGCCGCTCATCCGAGAGGCTTCGTCAGTTCTGGTTCTAGTGCTGGTTAGACACTGCTTATATCTAGCTGCAGGGAGGAGCTAACTACACTGAAATAGCTCTGAAACTATCTCAACTAATCTGTCTCTTTGTTTTTCAAATTTCTCTGGCGTCTATTGTTCGACAGTATTGTTCTATGTTTTGTTTTTTTATGTGTATTATTGTATTTTGTTAAATGTTATACAGTGGTACCTCACCTTACGAAAGACTCTACAAATGAAAAAATCCAAGTTAAGAAACGTCTTCACGTTATATTTTGGTCTATGAATACGAAAGAAAATTCAAGTTATGAAACGCGAAATCTCAAAAATTCAATTAATGCGCGCTCAGATGCACGCCCCGAAACGTAAATACACTTTATCAACACACACGGGGTTAGGTTCCAGAGGTGGCCCGCGGTGGGAGAGGTCCACGAGGTAGGACAACTTTGTATTTTGCAATTGTTCTACATGTTTTAGGGCTGTAAATGCCTCACCACACACATTCTACGCTTTTCTCACACTGGAGTTGGGCTTTTCTCGCATTTCTCTCTCATTTGAACACTCGAACTTTCATAGATTTCAATGAAATGTGTTGATAGTGAAGCGTGGGGGGGACACGGCTCAATATAGCGCCGAACGTGCAAGGGGAGCGGAGACACAGGATTACTATCAACAACACATCATCAGTATGGTAAAACCTGTCTCACGACGGTCTAAACCCCGCTCACGTTCCCTTAGTGAGTGAACAATCCAACGCTTGGTGAATTCTGCTTCACAATGATAGGAAGAGCCGACATCGAAGGATCAAAAAGCGACGTCAACACGGCGCGGGATGGAGCCGTGGCGCCCGGGCCGTGCCTCCCCCTCTGGGCCGCGGGCCGAGCACGGGGTGATTTAATCCTGGTCTGGTCCCGGTTTGGTCCGGGTCTGGACCTGATCCGGTCCTGGTTTAGACCTGGTCTAGACCTGGTTTAGTTCTGGTCTAGACCTGGAAGTCACATAGAAGCAGAGCCCGCCCCGAGCGAGACCCCGCGGTCTTGCCCGCCGATAGAGCACCTTTCTCGGCCTGTTAGCTCACAGTGTCAGCCCCCCGGCTCTGGAGGTCAGATAGAACCAGAGCCCGCCCCGCCCCGCTCTTATTCCCGCTGAAAGAGCGTCTTTCTCGGCCTCTTAGCTCTAGTGCGAAACGAGCAACGCGCAGGGAGCGCGGAGCAACGCGCTCATCCAACGGCACTGCCATGTCCCGGGATAATCCTGGTTTAGTCCAGGTCCAGTCCAGGTTTAGACCTGGTTTAGACCTGGTCTAGACCTGGTTTAGTTCTGGTCTAGACCTGGTTTATTCCACGTTTAGTCCTGGGTCTACAGTCTCTTAGCCAATCAGGACGCAGAACACAAATGTTACACTATAAAAAAAATGTTACACTATAAAAAAAAACCTTGGAACGGATCAGGCTTTTTCCATTGAAATAGCTGCTCAACTTACGAAAAATTCACGTTACGAAACCACTTCTGGAACGAATTAATTTTGTAAGGTGAGGTACCACTGTATTCTATTGTCTTGAATTGAAAAGAAAAGCTGCATAGTGCAACTTTAAAGGGATATGCCACCCCCAGGTCAAACTTGGGCATCTCCCCACAGTCCAGAGACTAAAATAAGTGGTGGAAAGCGTTTTCCTGCTCACCCAGCCATTGTCCGAGTCTGTCGCCACTGACCGCCGCGGTATCTGCTGCTCCTCCGCCTTAGACTGGAGTCTAACGTCGCCAGAGAAAGATTTCGGCCAAAAGGAATTAATTTGCTCGATGCGTTTCCCAATTACTTTGTGTGTAGTGCGCATTCATATCGAGTGCAAATAAATGTGCAAATCAACACGGAGAGCTTGACTTGGTCATTTTGGGTGGGAACTATTTTCCAGTGCGGAAGAATACAGCCGAATCACGCACCACGTTGTGGAACAGGGGAACTCCCTTCCCGGTGCGTAACAGGGATTCCCCTGGCAGCGTGCTGCGTGATACGGCTGTATTCTTCCGCACTGGAAAATAGTTCCCACCCAAAATGACCAAGGCAAGCTCTCCGTGTTGATTTGCACATTTATTTGCACTCGATATGAATGCGCACTACACAGAAAGTAATTGGGAAAAGCATCGAGCAAATTAATTCCTTTTGGCCGAAATCTTTCTCTGGCGACGTTAGACTCCAGTCTAAGGCGGAGGAGCACCAGGTACCGCGGCGGTCAGTGGCGACAGACTCGGACAATGGCTGGGTGAGCAGGAAAACGCTTTCCACCACTTATTTTAGTCTCTGGACTGTGGGGAGATGCCCAAATTTGACCTGGGGGTGGCATATCCCTTTAATGTTGTGTTTGTTTTTCTGCAGTCGACGGGAACTACTTTTTGACGTGTGGCGCGGATAAATCGCTGAAACTGTGGAGCCTGAACAGAGGGACGTTACTGAAGACGTACAGCGGGCATGGATACGAGGTGCTGGACGCCGACAGGTCAGGCGAAGGAAACCAAACGCTTCTTCTATGCTTTTCATTTCACAAACGCAAAGACTTTCAATGAGAGCCATTTAACACAATTTTGAACACATGCAGCTAAACTTTCCAGAGGGGCGTGGCCTTTGAACGTTGAGTTGATAAATGTCTGTGATGGGGTTATTGGGATTATTTTGAGAGCCTGATCTGGCAACCCGGGCTGTAAATATAGGACCAAAGGACTAAAGGTCCTTTGAGATGAATGTTCTTTGAATTGTTTTTCAGAGGAAGATATTTGTTTTCACAGTGGGGGAAATGACAGTGTGAAAAGCTGAATTCTTTGTGTGTATTTGTTCCTTGTGTGCGCAGTTCGTTCGACAACAGCCAGCTCTGCTCCTGTAGCGCCGATAAAACTGTGATCTTATGGGACGTGGCCTCTGGACAGGTCACTCGAAAGCTCAGGGGCCACGCAGGGGTCAGTCACTTCACACGTTTAATCCTCACGTTTCAGGTTTGACTTTGGTGGAAAATTATCTTTGTCGTTGCAGAAAGTGAATTGTGTCCAGTTTAACGAAGAGGCCACGGTCATGCTGTCAGGTGATGCACTTTCGTTCTGATAATCGTCAGATATTAAAGATGTTTAGTCCTTTAGACCAGTGGTCCCCAACCTTTTTTGCGCCACGGACCGGTTAATGTCACCCAAAATTTTCATGGACCGGTGGGGGGTGGAGGCAGGCCTGGACTGGTAATCGGGCATACCGGGCATTTTCCCGGTGGGCCGACAGTCCTAGGAGCTGATGCCGTTTTTTTTTTGTTTTTTGTTTTTTTTCTTAGAGACAGGCCCACAATTTAGGACTGAACCAGGACTAAACCAGGACTAAACCAGGACTAAACCAGGACTAAACCAGGACTAAACTAGGACTAAACCAGGACTAAACTAGGACTAAACCAGGACTAAACCAGGACTAAACCAGGACTAAACTAGGACTAAACCAGGACTAAATCAGGATTGAACCAGGACTAAACCAGGACTAAACCAGGACTAAACGAGGACTAAACCAGGACTAATCAGGTCTAAACCAGGACTAAATCAGGATTGAACCAGAACTAAATCAGGACTAAATCAGGATTGAACCAGGACTAAACCAGGACTAAACTAGGACTAAACCAGGACTAAACTAGGACTAAACCAGGACTAAACCAGGACTAATTAGGTCTAAACCAGGACTAAATCAGGATTGAACCAGAACTAAATCAGGACTAAATCAGGTCTGAACCAGGACTAAATCAGGTTTAAACCAGGACTAAACCAGGACTAAACTAGGACTAAACCAGGACTAAATCAGGTCTGAACCAGGACTAAATCAGGTTTAAACCAGGACTAAATCAGGATTGAACCAGGACTAAACCAGGACTAAACTAGGACTAAACCAGGACTAAACTAGGACTACACCAGGACTAAACCAGGACTAATTAGGTCTAAACCAGGACTAAATCAGGATTGAACCAGAACTAAACCAGGACTAAACTAGGACTAAACCAGGACTAATCAGGTCTAAACCAGGACTAAATCAGGATTGAACCAGAACTAAATCAGGACTAAATCAGGATTGAACCAGGACTAAACCAGGACTAAACCAGGACTAAACTAGGACTAAACCAGGACTAATTAGGTCTAAACCAGGACTAAACCAGGACTAAACTAGGACTAAACCAGGACTAAATCAGGTCTGAACCAGGACTAAATCAGGTTTAAACCATGACTAATTAGGTCTAAACCAGGACTAAACCAGGACTAATCAGGTCTAAACCAGGACTAAATCAGGATTGAACCAGGACTAAACCAGGTCTAAGCCAAAAATGCCAGGGCCGTTTTTTTGTCCCAGTCCAGCCCTGGGTGGAGGGGATGGTGTGGATATTGGTGGATAAATACCAGAAAATAAAATTATACAAGCAACACTGTGGTATGTTATAAATATAATAATAAACATCAATCCACTGTGTACTTGTATGTAACTTTAATAACAGTGTCCTCATGACATCCTCTCTGACCCTACGCTCTCTGGTCACTATGGTAACGCTTAAACATGCCCTCAAATAAAATACACCACAAAACAAAATACAACTCACCATAACGCTGAATCAATGAGAGCCCTGAGCTTGTTTCTCTGCTACGAGACGATCGCATCTCGGCGTAATGGGAGCGTGTTGCTTATGTCCAGTCTACTCTGTAACCTTTATCCAGAATACCAGCAGAGTTGATGTCTCGAACATACTTTTAAGGCCGCCTCATTGGAGAGCTGGTCGCCGCATGTTCTGCAGAGCGGGCTTGGTGCGTGGGAATCACCTGTTGCGATAAATCCATATTTTAAGTAGGTCTCCTGCTATTGTCAGTAAATCAGACCCTCCAGGAATTCGCGATGTTGCGATTTGCAACTTCAACGCAACTTCAGCCAATCCCTGCGAATTCAGGGCGGTGTTGCAATTTTGACCAATCACCGCAACTTTCCCGCAATTTTTACTAATTTTGACCAATCATCGGCGACGTATTGAACGCCGACCAACTTCCTTCTGCTTTACTTCCGTGTGACAAAACGAAACTGCGGCCGTATCCCAGTTCCCAGAGCGCACAGCTCGGAGCGCGGCCCGAAGGGGGCTCAGACTGCAGTCAAGGAGGTGCACACTTGCTCAGCCCCGACTGCAGTCCGCGGACCGCTTAACGACTGCGGTCTTCGGACCGCGTGTTAACTGCGCTTGGGACTGGGACTGGGACATGGGTGTACTGTCGAAATGTGTGACGCACATGTCCTTCGGGCCACGCTCCGAGCCGCGCGCTCTGGGAACTGGGACACGACTTCTAATGGCAAAGAAACATGTCTGCGGCGCCATTTGCCCACAAAAATAACAGCAAAAGACCGAAACAGTTCCCCTCCTAGTAGTAATTTATTTTGGATGTTGGTAAGGTTGTTTTAGGACCATATCTGTGATCTCTGTGTCTTTGTATTATTCTTTGTCAGTAATAACTCAGTATTCAAAATATTACTCAATTTTAATTACAAAAAGCGAAAATCGCAACTATTTATCGCAACTTTCACTTCCTCCCGCAACAAAATCGCAACAAAAACCTTAAAAGCACCGCAACTTTCATCGCAACTTTTTGGAAAAGCTCCCACAAATTCAGGCATTTTAGCCCGAAACAATCACAAAAAATGCCCGTGAAATCCTGGGGGGTCTGAGAAATGACTGCGTCCAGATGAAAACGGAGCACTGAGTGAAAACGATGTAATACATACGCCACACCGATATGTAAAAACAGCCAGAGCCACCGGAAACGCAACACTACAAAGAGCGCATGCGCATAAAGTCCTTTCTCTTCCGCAAACAAACAAACACAAGAAGATAATAACGATGGCGAACGCACGTACAAAAGCCGACTCTCGTTTGGACCGACGACGAAGTGGAGTTACTTCTACGAGTTACGCTGGATTACAAAACACGTCAGTATCAGCAGAGCGGCGACTGGGAGTCCTGCCAAAGCAGATGATGACGGCGTTGCGACGCCATCGCTTTTGCTCTCCTCACTGGGCCTTTTCCCCTTTGTATAGAAACTTTCCAAAGACGTCTGGTTTTACTCATTCTGCTGCTTGTGGGTTTAATATCAGCGTTAAAGGTCCCATGGCATGAAATTTTCACTTTCTGAGGTTTTTGAACGTTAATGTGAGCTCCCCTACCCTGGTTAACCCCCCCCCCCCCCCAATGGCTAAAAGTTGCGTAATGTCTAAACTGAGCATTTGCGATCCTTTTCTGCGTTTGAAAAAAACACAGCTCAAATGGGCGATTCTGGACAAAGCACCTTATTGACGTCAGATCGAAAAAAGAAATGCAAATGCAGCTCCACCCCCGTCTGTCTGTACTCAGCGTCTCTGTAAATCACGCCCAGAGAGTTTGGACTGCGAATGCGCTAGGCAATGCGAAATGCGTTTTTTTATTTGCCTGGAGGCACGTCCGAGTGTTTCTAGGCTCGGAAGTCCTTTATCTGAGCCTCTGGACCTCTGAAACAGCAGTGGTTTAATTTTATTTTCTGTGAAAATGTGTTTTTTTTTTTCATTGAAAAGGCTCTCGTTTCCTCCTTCGCGCTTACACACATGGAAGTGGGGCCAGGCACAGCGCACCGCTAAAACAAGGAACCCCCCCCACCCGCTCCTCTAACCAATCTGTGTCCTTCTCATTTGCATTCAAGCAACAAGGCCCAGAATGAGTCATTCAGACAGAGAGATTATGACTCTGACTGTGTACATGTGTCTTTCTCATGCACTGAGTGTTGATTTACAGTATTAGGGAACCATTAAGGAGCCACATAAAAGCATCAAGAAGTACCATGTCATGGGACCTTTAATGTATCACGTGCCTAAGACAAGTCTTATGCGCACATGGAAGTCGACGTGCTCTGGTACCAGTCCATGGCCCGGTGGTTGGGGACCACTGCTTTAGATGTTTCCTCGTCACACCTGGAGTTTTGTTTTGTTTCATTCACACGTTTAACACACAAACCTACACATTTAGCATGAGTTCTTCTCTCAAACTGAAAACACTGTTCCACCTTGTGATGTCATCATGTGGTGATACAGGAAGTGCTCCACTGTGTTTCTAAACACACACTGAACTAAAGGTAAAAAGAGCTGTTCACTTGATGACATCACAAGGTGGAACAGAGCGTTTGGCGCTTTGGAGATGTTACAGAGGAATAATAAAGAGTTCCTCAAACATGTGAATGAAACAAACACAACTCCAGGTGTTTTTGAGGAGGAAACATTAGAACATGGATTAAAGGAGGAGTCTTTTTTTTCCCTAGTCTTTTTTTTTTTTTGGCAGTTTTAGTACAAACTTGGTAAATGTGCCCTAGAAAGTCAAACACCTACAGTCATGGCCAAAAGTTTTGAGAATGACACAAATATTACATTTTCACAAAGTCTGCTGCTTCAGAGTTTTTATGTTTTTGTCAGATGTTCCTATGTTATAATGAAATACAATTAAAAGCATTTCATAAGTATCAAACGCTTTTATTGAGAATTACACAGAATTCATGCAATAAGTCAATATTTGCAGTGTTGACCCTTCTTTTTCAAGACCTCTGCAATTCTCCCTGGCATGCTGTCAATCAACTTCTGGACCAAATCCTGACTGATGACGGTCCATTCTTGCATAATCAATGCTTGGAGTTTGTCAGAATTTGTGGGTTTTTGATTGTCCACCCGCCTCTTGAGGATTGACCACAAGTTCTCAATGCGATTAAGATCTGGGGAGTTTCCTGGCCAAGGGCCCAAAATCTTAATGTTTTGTTCCCTGAGCCATTTTGTTATGACTTTTGCTTTATGGCAAGGTGCTCCATCATGCTGGAAAAGGCATTCTTCATCACCAAACTGCCCTTGGATGGTTGGGAGAAGTTGCTCTCGGAGGATGTTCTGGTACCATTCTTTATCCATGGCTGTGCTTTTAGGCAAGATTGTGAGAGAGCCCACTCCCCACTCCCTTGACCGAAAAGCAACCCCACACATGAATGGTCTCAGGATGCTTCACTGTTGGCATGAGACAGGACTGATGGTAGCGCTCACCTCGTCTTCTCCAAACAAGCCTTCTTCCAGATGCCCCAAACACTGGGAAAGGGGATTCATCAGAGAAAATGACTTTACCCCAGTCCTCAGCAGTCCAGTCCCTGTACCTTCTGCAGAATATCAGTTTGTCCCTGATGTTTTTACTGGAGAGAAGTGGCTTCTTTGCTGCCCTCCTTGACACCAGGCCTTCCTCCAAAAGTCTTCGCCTCACTGTGCGTGCAGATGCCCTCACACCTGCCTGCTGCCATTCCTGAGCAAGCTCTGCACTGGTGGCGGCCCGATCCCGCAGCTGAAACACCTTCAGGAGACGGTCCTGGTGCTTGCTGGACTTTCTTGGGCGCCCTGGAGCCTGTTTGGCAACAATTGGTGAATGAAGAATGCCTTTCCCAGTATGATGGAGCACCTTGCCATAAAGCAAAAGTCATAACAAAATGGCTCAGGGAACAAAACATTAAGATTTTGGGCCTTTGGCCATGAAACTCCCCAGATCTTAATCCCATTGAGAACTTGTGGTCAATCCTCAAGAGGAGGGTGGACAATCAAAAACCCACAAATTCTGACTAATGCAAGAATGGACCGTCATCAGTCAGGATTTGGTCCAGAAGTTGATTGACAGCATGCCAGGGAGAACTGCAGAGGTCTTGAAAAAGAAGGGTCAACACTGCAAATATTGACTTATTGCATGAATTCTGTTGCCTGGAAGAATCCATGACTCATCGCTGTACCAGCGAGTGAGTCTGGTAACGTTTGATCCACAGAATGCGCTGCGGTTGCGCGTAGACAGACTAAGTGAACCAATCAGAGATTGCGCCATCTTGATTCAAAACTGAGGCGGAACTTCCGCTGCCTAAGAGTGACTTTGCGGGCAAAGGCGGGTGCACTGACGTCACCATCTTTGAACGAATCAGAATCGCGGAGTCGGTTTGGAACCGGAGGAGCGAGAGTGGATGGAGAGTGTCCAAATGGTATCGCGGTGTATAGGAAATACAGAGAGATATCATTTGGCTGGCCAGGTAATGAATTCTGTGTAATTCTCAATAAAAGCGTTTGATACTTATGAAATGCTTTTAATTGTATTTCATTATAACATAGAAACATCTGACAAAAACATAAAAACTCTGAAGCAGCAGACTTTGTGAAAATGTAATATTTGTGTCATTCTCAAAACTTTTGGCCATGACTGTAAATGTACATTTACGCTGCCCCCAGTGGCCTCTGTGAGCTCAAGTACTATGTGACATCACACAGCACTGCCCTGGTGTTTCTGACACAAACACCTGTCTGAAGTGTGGACACCTGTTTGACCAATCACATTGCCCCTTACACCACCAGACCCCACCCATCCTCCAGACCCGTCCCCCCATCCAGGCTCCGCCCCATCCAGGCCCCGCCCCTCCTGCAGGCCCCGCCCCTCCTCCAGGTCCCGCCCCTCCTACAGGCCCCGCCCCTCCTCCAGGCCCCGCCCCTCCTCCAGACCCCGCCCCTCCTGCAGGCCCCGCCCCTCCTCCAGGCCCCGCCCCTCCTGCAGACCCCACCCATCCTCCAGACCCGTCCCCCCATCCAGGCCCCGCCCCATCCAGACCCCGCTCCTCCTCCAGGTCCCACCCCTCCTGCAGGCCCCGCCCCTCCTCCAGGTCCTGCCCCTCCTCCAGGCCCCGCCCCTCCTCCAGACCCCGCCCCTCCTCCAGGTCCCACCCCTCCTGCAGGCCCCGCCCCTCCTCCAGGTCCTGCCCCTCCTCCAGGTCCTGCCCCTCCTCCAGGTCCTGCCCCTCCTCCAGGCCCTGCCCCGCCTCCAGACCCCTCTCCTCCTGCAGGCCCCGCCCCTCCTCCAGGCCCCGCCCCTCCTCCAGACCCCGCTCCTCCTCCAGGCCCCGCCCCTCCTCCAGGTCCCACCCCTCCTGCAGGCCCCGCCCCTCCTCCAGGTCCTGCCCAGTTTAGCAGCTCTTTTTGAAATGTGGTTGTGGGCAGATTGTGTCCCTATATCAGTTTAATCCCTCAGTGATCCAGGTCTAAACCAGGTCTAAACCAGGTCTAAACCAAGTCTAAACCAGGTCTAAACCAGGTCTAAACCAAGTCTAAACCAAGTCTAAACCAAGTCTAAACCAGGTCTAAACTAGGTCTAAACCAGGACTAAACCAAGTCTAAACCAGGTCTAAACCAAGTCTAAACCAGGTCTAAACTAGGTCTAAACTAGGTCTAAACCAGGTCTAAACCAGGTCTAAACCAGGTCTAAACCAAGTCTAAACCAAGTCTAAACCAAGTCTAAACCAGGTCTAAACCAGGTCTAAACCAGGTCTAAACCAAGTCTAAACCAAGTCTAAACCAAGTCTAAACCAGGTCTAAACCAGGTCTAAACTAGGTCTAAACCAGGTCTAAACCAGGTCTAAACCAGGTCTAAACCAGGACTAAACCAGGTCTAAACCAGGTCTAAACCAGGTCTAAACCAGGTCTAAACCAGGTCTAAACCAGGTCTAAACTAGGTCTAAACCAGGTCTAAACCAGGTCTAAACCAGGACTAAACCAGGTCTAAACCAGGACTAAACCAGGTCTAAACCAGGTCTAAACTAGGTCTAAACCAGGTCTAAACCAGGTCTAAACCAGGACTAAACCAGGACTAAACCAGGTCTAAACCAAGTCTAAACCAGGTCTAAACCAGGTCTAAACCAAGTCTAAACCAAGTCTAAACCAAGTCTAAACCAGGTCTAAACTAGGTCTAAACCAGGACTAAACCAGGTCTAAACCAGGTTTAGACTTGGTTTAGACTTGGTTTAGACTTGGTTTAGACCAGGTCTAAACCAAGTCTAAACCAAGTCTAAACCAGGTTTAAACCAAGTCTAAACCAGGTCTAAACTAGGTCTAAACTAGGTCTAAACCAGGTCTAAACCAGGTCTAAACCAGGTCTAAACCAAGTCTAAACCAAGTCTAAACCAAGTCTAAACCAGGTCTAAACCAGGTCTAAACCAGGTCTAAACCAAGTCTAAACCAAGTCTAAACCAGGTCTAAACCAGGTCTAAACTAGGTCTAAACCAGGTCTAAACCAGGTCTAAACCAGGTCTAAACCAGGTCTAAACCAGGTCTAAACCAGGACTAAACCAGGTCTAAACCAGGTCTAAACCAGGTCTAAACCAGGTCTAAACCAGGTCTAAACCAGGTCTAAACCAGGTCTAAACCAGGTCTAAACCAGGTCTAAACCAGGACTAAACCAGGACTAAACCAGGACTAAACCAGGTCTAAACCAGGTCTAAACTAGGTCTAAACCAGGTCTAAACCAAGTCTAAACCAGGTCTAAACCAGGTCTAAACCAGGTCTAAACCAGGTCTAAACTAGGTCTAAACTAGGTCTAAACCAGGTCTAAACCAGGTCTAAACCAGGTCTAAACCAGGTCTAAACCAGGTCTAAACCAGGTCTAAACCAGGTCTAAACTAGGTCTAAACCAAGTCTAAACCAAGTCTAAACCAAGTCTAAACCAAGTCTAAACCAGGTCTAAACCAGGTCTAAACCAGGTCTAAACCAGGTCTAAACTAGGTCTAAACCAGGTCTAAACCAGGTCTAAACCAGGACTAAACCAGGACTAAACCAGTTCTGAAACGAGATGGTTCTAAAATTCAGGAAATGTTCATTTCTGTCCTGTCACCTTTTAATAATCATACCTGCTCAAATGAGTATTTACATTCGATACCGTTTTAGCATTGATTCGTTTCTGATTCTCGATACTTCTGCCAGTCCTACATATTATAAAATACATATAATAAAATCTATAAAGTATAGTTTGTTCCCACAGGCTCCATCGACGGATCTGTGCGCTGTTGGGACACACGCTCACGCAGACTGGAGCCCATCCAGATCCTGGACGACGCCCGCGACAGCATCAGCAGCCTGAAGGTGGCGCAACACGAGCTGCTCACGGGGTAAAGCACACACCGGGAGTACACCACTCTGCGGGGGGGGTTTACGTGTGTTTGTATGTGGAATGTTCAGCAGTTACCGTGGTGACGCAGCGCACACATGAGCAAACACTGACAAAATTAAAACAAAAGTCTGAAAACTCAAGAAGAAACACAAAACCAGGTCTAAACCAGGACTAAACCAGGACTAAACCAGGACTAAACCAGGTCTAAACCAGGTCTAAACCAGGACTAAACCAGGTCTAAACCAGGTCTAAACCAGGACTAAACCAGGACTAAACCAGGACTAAACCAGGACTAAACCAGGTCTAAACCAGGACTAAACCAGGACTAAACCAGGTCTAAACCAGGTCTAAACCAGGACTAAACCAGGACTAAACCAGGTCTAAACCAGGTCTAAACCAGGTCTAAACCAGGACTAAACCAGGTCTAAACCAGGACTAAACCAGGTCTAAACCAGGTCTAAACCAGGACTAAACCAGGACTAAACCAGGTCTAAACCAGGCCTAAACCAGGACTAAACCAGGACTAAACCAGGACTAAACCAGGACTAAACCAGGTCTAAACCAGGTCTAAACCAGGACTAAACCAGGACTGAACCAGGTCTAAACCAGGACTAAACCAGGACTAAACCAGGTCTAAACCAGGTCTAAACCAGGTCTAAACCAGGACTAAACCAGGTCTAAACCAGGACTAAACCAGGTCTAAACCAGGACTAAACCAGGACTAAACCAGGACTGAACCAGGACTGAACCAGGTCTAAACCAGGTCTAAACCAGGACTGAACCAGGTCTAAACCAGGTCTAAACCAGGTCTAAACCAGGACTGAACCAGGTCTAAACCAGGTCTAAACCAGGACTAAACCAGGTCTAAACCAGGACTGAACCAGGTCTAAACCAGGTCTAAACCAGGTCTAAACCAGGTCTAAACCAGGACTGAACCAGGTCTAAACCAGGTCTAAACCAGGACTAAACCAGGTCTAAACCAGGTCTAAACCAGGTCTAAACCAGGACTAAACCAGGTCTAAACCAGGACTAAACCAGGACTAAACCAGGTCTAAACCAGGTCTAAACTAGGTCTAAACCAGGACTAAACAAGGTCTAAACCAGGTCTAAACCAGGTCTAAACCAGGACTAAACCAGGTCTAAACCAGGTCTAAACCAGGACTTGGTTCTTGACCGGAAAAAGGTGTCCTGTCCTCTCCGGGTGGTGGAGAGTCCTCCTCAGGTGGAGGAGTTCAAGTATCTCGGGGTCTTGTTCTCGAGTGAGGGGAGTGTGAGATTGACAGGTGGATCGGTGCAGCGTCGGCAGTGATGCGGCCACTGTACCGGACCGTTGTGGTGAAGAGGGAGCTGAGCCGAAATGCAAAGCTCTCGATTTACCGTCGATCTACGTTCCTCCCCTCACCTGTGGTCATGAGTTCTGGGTAATGACCGAAAGGACGAGATCGTGGATACAAGCGGCTGAAATGAGTTTCCTCCACAGAGGCTGGACGCTCCCTTAGAGATAGGGTGAGGAGTAGACCTGATGTAGACCTGGTTTAGTCCCAGTTTAGACCTGGTTTAGTCCCAGTTTAGACCTGGTTTAATCCCAGTTTAGACCTGGTTTAATCCCAGTTTAGACCTGGTTTAGTCCCAGTTTAGTCCTGGTTTAGACCTGGTTTAGTCCCGGTTTAATCCTGGTTTAGACCTGGTTTAATCCCAGTTTAGACCTGGTTTAGACCTGGTTTAGTCCCGGTTTAATCCTGGTTTAGACCTGGTTTAGTCCCAGTTTAGACCTGGTTTAGTCCTGGTTTAGTCCCAGTTTAGTCCTGGTTTAGTCCTGGTTTAGTCCCGGTGTAGACCTGGTTTAGTCCCAGTTTAGTCCTGGTTTAGTCCCAGTTTAGTCCTGGTTTAATCCCAGTTTAGACCTGGTTTAGTCCCAGTTTAGACCTGGTTTAGACCTGGTTTAGTCCCGGTTTAATCCTGGTTTAGACCTGGTTTAGTCCCGGTTTAGACCTGGTTTAGTCCTGGTTTAGTCCCAGTTTAGTCCTGGTTTAGTCCTGGTTTAGTCCCGGTTTAGACCTGGTTTAGTCCCAGTTTAGACCTGGTTTAGTCCCAGTTTAGACCTGGTTTAATCCCAGTTTAGACCTGGTTTAGTCCCAGTTTAGACCTGGTTTAATCCCAGTTTAGACCTGGTTTAGACCTGGTTTAGTCCCGGTTTAATCCTGGTTTAGACCTGGTTTAGTCCCAGTTTAGACCTGGTTTAATCCCAGTTTAGACCTGGTTTAGTCCCAGTTTAGTCCCAGTTTAGACCTGGTTTAGTCCCAGTTTAGTCCTCGTTCAGTTCTGGTTTAGTCCCGGTTTAGATTTGGTTTAGTCCCAGTTTAGACCTGGTTTAGTCCCAGTTTAGACCTGGTTTAATCCCAGTTTAGACCTGGTTTAGTCCCAGTTTAGACCTGGTTTAATCCCAGTTTAGACCTGGTTTAGACCTGGTTTAGTCCCGGTTTAATCCTGGTTTAGACCTGGTTTAGTCCCAGTTTAGACCTGGTTTAGTCCTGGTTTAGTCCCAGTTTAGTCCTGGTTTAGTCCTGGTTTAGTCCCGGTTTAGACCTGGTTTAGTCCCAGTTTAGTCCTGGTTTAGTCCCAGTTTAGTCCTGGTTTAGTCCCAGTTTAGACCTGGTTTAGTCCCAGTTTAGTCCCAGTTTAGACCTGGTTTAGTCCCAGTTTAGTCCCAGTTTAGACCTGGTTTAGTCCCAGTTTAGACCTGGTTTAGTCCCAGTTTAGTCCTGGTTTAGTCCCAGTTTAGTCCCAGTTTAGACCTGGTTTAGTCCCAGTTTAGTCCTGGTTTAGTCCCAGTTTAGTCCCAGTTTAGACCTGGTTTAGTCCCAGTTTAGACCTGGTTTAGTCCCAGTTTAGTCCTGGTTTAGTCCCAGTTTAGTCCTGGTTTAATCCTGGTTTAGACCTGGTTTAGTCCCAGTTTAGTCCCAGTTTAGTCCCAGTTTAGACCTGGTTTAGTCCCAGTTTAGACCTGGTTTAGTCCCAGTTTAGTCCTGGTTTAGTCCCAGTTTAGACCTGGTTTAGTCCCAGTTTAGACCTGGTTTAGTCCCAGTTTAGTCCTGGTTTAGTCCCAGTTTAGTCCTGGTTTAGTCCCAGTTTAGTCCCAGTTTAGACCCGGTTTAGTCCCAGTTTAGACCTGGTTTAGTCCCAGTTTAGTCCTGGTTTAGTCCCAGTTTAGACCTGGTTTAGTCCCAGTTTAGTCCTGGTTTAGTCCCAGTTTAGTCCTGGTTTAGTCCCAGTTTAGTCCTGGTCTGGCTCTGGACGCCTCCTGGACTCCTCCCTCAGGAGGTGTTCCGGGCATGTCCCACTGGGAGGAGGCCCCAGGGAAGACCCAGGACACGCTGGAGGGACTATGTGTCCCGGCTGGCCTGGGAACGCCTTGGGGTCCCCCCCCGGAGGAGCTGGAGGAAGTGTCCGGGGTGAAGGAAGTCTGGGAGTCTTAGACTGTTGCCCCGGCGACCAGGCCCCGGATAAGAGGAAGAACATGGATGGATCTCTGTTTCCGTCTAAAAAGTGGCCAAAGTGAAATGGGAATGATTTTGAACCACATTTGAAGTCTCCTGCTTCTGTTTTGAACATTTCAAGCAGCCGCACAGTGCTTGTGTTTGCTCTGTTTTGTGACATTTTAAATCACCATATCAATCTAAAACCACTTCATCAAAGAAACAAGTGCGCTGACTTCCGCATTACAAAACCATGGCGTCCAATAGGAGCTGACGTGGCCGTAAACGTCATCACAAAACAGCGCTGCGTGCAAAACGACGATGCTCGACCACTCCAAATACAACTTCAGAGGGTCAATGAAAAGAAACTTGGTGAAACATGGTGAAAAGTGTTGAAAATGTTCCAGAATAGGCCTGATTTAAATGGACCTATGCAGTTTTTTCTTGGTTTCTCTTGTATAAAGAGGGCGCCCATAAAGAGGGTGGCGCTCTCACTGGGCTGACCTCACAACACTGGCCCCTCCCTCCTGCAGGTGCGTGGACGGGCGACTGCGCCGCTATGACCTCCGCATGGGACAGCTGCACGTGGACTTCATCAGCAGTACGTTTATACACTTACATCCTTTATTATTTAGTTCATGGTCCTATATTCTCCTGAATCGTCTTAAACGCCTCTTGTTATTTGCTCTTGTGTTTCCAGGTCCGATCACGTGCGTGTGCTTCTCTGCAGACGGTCAGTGCACGCTCAGCTCCAGCCTGGACTCCACCCTCAGACTGCTGGACAAGAGCACGGGAGAGCTGCTCGGAGAGTGAGGGCACACTTCTCCTTTATTGTGATGGTGAAACGATGAAGAGCAGTGCGTTTGAAATGCAGCTGTTGTGTGTTTCAGATACACAGGGCACCAGATGAAGGGATACAAACTGGACTGTTGTCTGTCCAGTAAAGACACTCACGTCCTGAGCTGCTCTGAGGACGGACACGTGTACTGCTGGGACCTGGTCGAGGTTCGATTCCACCCGCATCGCTCACCATAACTGACCTTCACAGCACGGTGTTCACAAACTCACCAGAATCCTTCATACTCGCGCTCAACAGCAGGTGGACCAATCACAGAGCAGCGCTGAGGGGTGGGCGGAGCTAAAGGAGAACCAAAACAAACAGATGTACATGAGCCTATTTTTGCATCAGTATTTAGTTTGTGTAAAATGAGTAAAGGCAAAAGGAGAAATTCAGTTTGTCGACTGGACAAAAGTTTATTTGGTCGAATCCGTTTCTTCTGCTTCTTCAGTTCTGGTCAGACGCTGGTGGACACTGCCTATATCTGCCTGAAGGGGGCGCTCACTACACTGACATGACTCTGAGACTCCCACACCTCCTTGTTTCCAGTTGGTGTTAGTTCGGTGGGCCTGTTAGATCTGCAGTGGGAGTTTTTTTGTTTCTTAGTTTATTAAGGACAGTGTGCAGTTTCATTAAAAAGATGTCTGCACCAGATTTAGCTCAAAGCTAATTTCCATCTGCAGTCCTCACATCATAAAATACAATACAAAAAAACGATAAAGTGCAATTATAAATACAATAAAAATACAATACAATATAATAAAAGAAATCACATATCAAATACAAGGTACAATCTTAACAGGCTAGTGCAGGATAAAATCTTAAAATATAAGCAATTCTAAAATAAACAAATACAGGTAGAAATCACATGCATAATTTAGGAGCAAAGTCACTGAGAGCAGGTGAACGCTGATGATAATAACCCCCTTTCATTACTTTTATAAAGAGCAGCAGCTGTCGAATGGTACCCACGAGGGTATCATCCGACAGCCACCTACCTAACTGGTACTATTATTTTGAGGTGAAGCTTTAGAAATAGGGCCTTTGCCAACAGAGGATACCCACGAGGGTAACCTCTGTTGGCCAACTACCGTCTGGTATTAGTGAGAGCAGGACTGACTGTCCAGGAGCCAGCTTTTAACGGCTCGAGAGAATGTTAGAAAGTCTGCCATGTCCTTTATATGACTCGGGAGTCTGTTCCACTCCGTCACAGCTTTATAAGAAAAGGCTGATTGGGAGAAGGCAGTTCTCCTTTTTGGGACATCGCAGTCTCCCCTCGAAACAGACCTTAACACTCGGCTGGTGAGCCGAGCGCGTGGCTGGACATAGGTCTGTAGAGGGGGTGGGGCAGCGTCATGCAAGATTTTATGAACCAGATGAATATTGGAGAAGCTGATCAGATTTTCAAAGCTAAGCAATTTGTATTTTTTAAGTATATGACAATGATGGTGCCTTAGAGGCTGATTATCCAGAATTTTTAGGAGTAGAGTGTGGGTCTTGTTAGAACCATTCAGGACCATAGTGGTGTTTTCACTCCTCTGGACCTGACCTGAGGGCTATTCCACGAATGCAGCTAAGTGCAAAGCCCGGCATTATTCCACAGTCCGCGCTAGTTTTAGTGAGAATTCGGTTCCATGACTCTCGCTAACATTAGTCCCCGCTGAGTTACTGGGGCAACACAGTCGTCGGAGCTAGCCTGGTCCGGACAGGCTAAAGACGAGGCTTAAACAGGCCGTGTCTCAGAGAATACGAACCTGACGTAAACAGAGTGTCAAAAAACAGTTCCGCACACCTCCCGCATGACTATCTGTGTTGTCCAAAAACAACGGTGACAATATCAGCAAAACCAAAAATGACCTTACGTTCTTACCGCTGTCTTTACGACATGATCAGATAGAAGGATTCCAGAGGTGATATTGAGAAAGCCCTTGGCCGTCTTGCATGTGGGAATCCCGGGTTCGATTCCTGTTACTGACGTATTCATGCTCAAGTCAATTTTTGTGTTATATTTTCTCAAATTTACATTTGCCACAGATTACACAAATGTGAATGAATTTAACCTAAACTTCTTCATATGATCACATAACTTCTATGAGCTGGGCCTGACATCCCTCTCACTCGACCACATTGACACTTTATATTTTATGTGACGTCTCTATCAAAGAATACAGTTTTAGGGCTGCAACTAACCATTATTTTAGTAGGATTTTACTAGGATAATGGACAGGACACTAACGTAGGTGTTTAGTGAGCGCAGTTACATGTGCATGCTTTAAGCATTCCGTTTCAAAGCGGAATATTGTCAGTATCCAGTTTAAAAAAAGTTGAAGTATTCTGTTAACAGTGTATTGGTTTTATTGTATGTTTTAACCAATGAAGCATGTAAAGAACGAGATGTGAACGTTAGATTTGTGGCAGAATACATACGTCAGATTTTAATAGTTTGGATTTAACATTTGACTGCATCGTTATAGTTTTCATTCAAAATAATTAAAACAGACAGGTCAGTATTTAGTTATTTTCTTGTGCTTTTTTAACATAATCTTTTACTGTTATTAATTGCAAGCTGCTCTTAATAACCTGTCTGTTTTAATTATTTGTTTGTCATTTGTCTTCGCTATGATTCACTGCTCAAGACTTAATGCTTTTCTACTTCTTAACCACGTCTGCAGATGTCTTTAAGTCCTTTATGTCCTCATCTCGAGGAGTCGAGGAGGCGTCTGAAAGTGACAAAGCGTCTCGGTTATCTGACGTAGGTATTCTGCTGCAAATCTAACATTCACATCTCGTTCGTTACATGCTTCATTGGTTAAAACATAAAACCAATAGACTGTTAAAATGTGACTTAAGCAGTAGCGCATGAAAGCGTACGGCTTTCACATCCCAGCTGTAGCCCAGCTGTTTCTAAACCATTACATCATGCGCACTTGTGCAGTAGCGCTCATCTCGAGGAGGCGTCTGAAAGTGACAAAGCGTCTCACTCTGACAGTGCACCAGCTCCTCTGCAGGTGAAAGGTTTTGAGGGGGGCTCCCACCTCCTGTGGCTTGGTAGCTACTGTTCATTTTAAATGAAATGAAGGTACCATTTCAACAGTATTACTAATTTCACTGAATAATAATATTAATATTAGCCTACTTACCACTCTGCAAAATGTTTTTATGCTTTGTCTTTACCTGCAACAACAGTCCTCTTCACATTATTCCTGCTCAAAGACAAGATAACACAATTTAACGTATTAGTTGGAGCAAATACTTTTACACAGTAAAAATAAATTACAACTGACAAGACTGCTCATGACATCATGACTACTACTACTGAGTACTTCTTTTAAAAGTCACTAAGTTAGATTACTGTTAGTGACTTTCAGCAGAGGCTTGTTAGAAGGTACTTTGTTAAAATGGAAATGATTTTATAACAAAAAGTCCATATAATCGTTCAATAATTCAATAATACACAGGATATATGTTATCACACACACACACACCTTAGGCCTGGTTTAGTCCTGGTTTAGTTCTGGTTTAGACCCGTTTTAGTCCTGGCTTAGTCTTGGTTTAGACCTGGTTTAGTCCTGGTTTACACCCGGTTTAGACCTGGTTTAGACCTGGTTTAGACCTAGTTTAGACCTGGTTTAGTCCTGGTTTAGTCCTGGTTTAGACCCGTTTTAGTCCTGGCTTAGTCTTGGTTTAGACCTGGTTTAGTCCTGGTTTACACCCGGTTTAGACCTGGTTTAGTCCTGGTTTAGTCCTGGTTTAGTCCTCTCTCAGTCTTGGCTTAGTCCTGGTTTAGACCTGGTTTAGTCCTGTTTAGTCCTGGTTTAGACCAGGTTTAGTCCTGGTTTAGACCAGGTTTAGTCCTGTTTAGTCCTGGTTTAGACCTGGTTTAGACCTGGTTTAGTCCTGGTTTAGTCCTGGTTTAGTCCTGTTTAGTCCTGGTTTAGACCAGGTTTAGTCCTGGTTTAGTCCTGGTTTAGACCTGGTTTAGTCTTGGTTTAGACCTGGTTTAGACCTGGTTTAGTCCTGGTTTAGTCCTGGTTTAGACCAGGTTTAGTCCTGTTTAGTCCTGGTTTAGACCTGGTTTAGTCCTGTTTAGTCCTGGTTTAGTCCTGGTTTAGACCTGGTTTAGTCCTGGTTTAGACCTGGTTTAGTCCTGGTTTAGTCCTGTTTAGTCCTGGTTTAGTCCTGGTTTAGTCCTGGTTTAGACCTGGTTTAGACCTGGTTTAGACCTGGTTTAGTCCTGGTTTAGTCCTGGTTTAGACCTGGTTTAGTCCTGGTTTAGTCCTGTTTAGTCCTGGTTTAGTCCTGGTTTAGTCCTGGTTTAGACCTGGTTTAGTCCTGGTTTAGTCCTGGTTTAGACCTGGTTTAGTCCTGTTTAGTCCTGGTTTAGTCCTGTTTAGTCCTGGTTTAGACCTGGTTTAGTCCGGTTTAGTCCTGGTTTAGTCCTGGTTTAGTCCTGGTTTAGACCTGGTTTAGTCCTGGTTTAGTCCTGGTTTAGACCAGGTTTAGTCTTGGCTTAGTCTTGGTTTAGACCAGGTTTAGTCTTGGCTTAGTCCTGGTTTAGTCCTGGTTTAGACCTGGTTTAGTCCGGTTTAGACCTGGTTTAGTCCTGGTTTAGACCTGGTTTAGACCTGGTTTAGTCCTGGTTTAGACCAGGTTTAGTCTTGGCTTAGTCCTGGTTTAGACCTGGTTTAGTCCGGTTTAGACCTGGTTTAGACCTGGTTTAGACCTGGTTTAGTCCTGGTTTAGACCAGGTTTAGTTTTGGCTTAGTCCTGGTTTAGTCCTGGTTTAAAGACCTGGTTTAGACCTGGTTTAGTCCTGGTTTAGACCAGGTTTAGTTTTGGCTTAGTCCTGGTTTAGTCCTGGTTTAAAGACCTGGTTTAGTCCTGGTTTAGTCCTGGTTTAGTCCTGGTTTAGTCCTGGTTTAGTGCCGAAATAGATGCAGAAATAATCTGATAATATGACACCCATAAGAACGCGGTCACTCCAGATGGTTTGCGTATAGACGTGTAAGCGTGCGTCGGGTATATCCGTGGTCTTTCAGGAGCTCCGGAGAAAAGGACATAATCCCAAATTTATCCCGTGTCCCGAGGTGAGAGTTCCTTCTTACGTAGCATTAACGTAGCAAGTTAAGGATTCTTCTTCTCTTGGAAATGCCGCGTAAATATCACGCAGCTCGCTCACAGCTGATCGGCGAACAGGCGCAAACACAACAGAGAGTTGTGATTGGCGGGAGCACGATCGGTGTGTAATTATACTGCAACATACATGTTTGGATGCTGACCTGACTTTGGCGCCGCGGAGCCGAGATGACGTAACCTCGTAAGAAACAAAAAATAAGAATAAATAAATGTAACCTACGTTCCCCCGAAATGGAGATATAGTAATGCACGGTGTGTAAGATAAGTAACTTTAATCTGACTACTGGTTTTGAAATAGTAGTTGCGTTACACTACTCGTTACTGAAAAAAGTCGTACAACTACAGTAACGCGTTACTAAGTAATGCGTTACTGGCATCACTGGCCAAACCGTAACATATCCTCTCCCCCACGGACTTGTGTTGACACCGATGGTGAAAACATACTTAAAAAACTCAACCTCCAGCACTGTTATAGGACTTAACTTACGTATTTAAAGGGATATGCCACCCCCAGGTCAAACTTGGGCATCTCCCCACAGTCCAGAGACTAAAATAAGTGGTGGAAAGCGTTTTCCTGCTCACCCAGCCATTGTCCGAGTCTGTCGCCACTGACCGCCGCGGTATCTGCTGCTCCTCCGCCTTAGACAGGAGTCTAACGTCGCCAGAGAAAGATTTCGGCCAAAAGGAATTAATTTGCTCGATGCGTTTCCCAATTACTTTATGTGTAGTGCGCATTCATATCGAGTGCAAATAAATGTGCAAATCAACACGGAGAGCTTGACTTGGTCATTTTGGGTGGGAACTATTTTCCAGTGCGGAAGAATACAGCCGAATCACGCACCACGTTGTGCAACAGGGGAACTCCCTTCCCGGTGCGTAACTGGGATTCCCCTGGCAGCGTGCTGCGTGATTCGGCTGTATTCTTCCGCACTGGAAAATAGTTCCCACCCAAAATGACCAAGGCAAGCTCTCCGTGTTGATTTGCACATTTATTTGCACTCGATATGAATGCGCACTACACAGAAAGTAATTGGGAAACGCATCGAGCAAATTAATTCCTTTTGGCCGAAATCTTTCTCTGGCGACGTTAGACTCCAGTCTAAGGCGGAGGAGCTGCAGATACCGCGGCGGTCAGTGCTGACAGACTCGGACAATGGCTGGGTGAGCAGGAAAACGCTTTCCACCACTTATTTTAGTCTCTGGACAGTGGGGAGATGCCCAAGTTTGACCTGGGGGTGGCATATCTCTTTAAGCGCTCGGCGATCTTCTGCCACGCCATGTCTCTGGCCTTGGTTATTGCAAGTGCGTTGTAGAGTTCCAAAAGCAACTTCTGTTCTGATGCGCTGAAATAATCAGAATCTTGGACATGATGGCGTTTTCGACAGTGGCTTGTTCTGGGCTTCTTACCTTCCCCGTGCACATGTCTAGTCCAGGACTGGACAGACCTGACTGAAGTTAGCGCCGCTGAGGCGCAGCTGAAATGCGTTAGTGGAACGACTTCAGGCTTTAGTGTTCGTGTGGAATACGCCCCTGCTGCCCTATTGTTTTCTTTGTTCTGATTTAGGTTTGAGGACAGAGTTATAGATGGAGACAAATGATGTCTGAGCCCTCCATTTCTGTTCAAGGAAGGATTCTCTTTCTTTAACTCCCCTCTCAAACCACTTCTTTTCCCTGGCCAATATCTGGACCTCACTGTAACTACAGTTTCATTGTAGTTAGCACCCCCTTCAGGCAGAGATAGGCAGTGTCCACCAGCATCTGGCCAGAACTGAAGAAGCAGCTTGGATGAGCTGAGAAACGGATTCCACCAAATAAACTTTTGTCTAGTTGACAAATTGAATTTCTCCTTTTGCTGTGGATTCCACCTGGACGACTGAGGGCTTCTACACACGTCTTAAAATGAGTAAAGCGACTTTTGCGTTTGTGGACAGGAAATCTGTGCTTTTCTTTAAACTGGATTTAACTATAGTTAAATAGTAGCGTGAATTTTTCAACTTCCACAGTTGTGATTCTTCAGATTCAAATAATCATCACGACGTTCCGCATTCCCACAATCTCGATCCCGTTCCAGATCGATAAATGAAGAGTGCTACACACATCAGTCACGCCTGAGCCAGAATATCTGACTTTTTACCCAAAATTCAGCGGGTGAAATCCTCCAGCTAAGGCCGTCCTGACCAAGACCACCTCAGGATCTGGAGCTTTTCCCACCGCTCCTATCAGGTCTAACCCAGAGACACCGGGATGGGTCAAATGCCCATGACACATTTTATTACGAAGACAATGATGTGCACCTTAACCCTGTACCCACTCCACGGGCAGTCTGCCCCTCTGCCCCGGGGCAGCTGTGGTTACAGGAGCAGTTTGGATGAGTATAAAATGAATTTGACACATACACTTCAGACTCTGCATTTGGCTCAGTCTGGCTGTTTTATTAAAAATATATCTGGAGTTGCACCATGAGCAGAGGCTTCAGGACGGTCGGGTCAGTCTCAGTTTAATGCAGCAGTCCCAACAAAAAATCAGAAGGTTCCACGTGGATCACAAGTTTGGAGATTTCTTTAAAAAGCAGTGAATCTTCCATAGAGATAAGCCCCGCCCTCCATCTGAAACTCATCATCCAATTCTAGAACATGAAACCTTTAAATGTCCACTACGCACAACTGACTCCTGTGAGCTTTAAAGGTCCCATGGCATGAAATTTTCACTTTCTGAGGTTTTTGAACGTTAATGTGAGCTCCCCTACCCTGTTTAGGCCCCCTCCCCATGGTTAAAAGTTGCGAAATGTCTAAACTGAGCATTTGCGATCCTTTTCTGCGTTACAAAAAATCGGAGCTCAAACGGGCGATTTTGAACAAGGAAACTTATTGACGTCAGATGGAAAAAAGAAATGCAAATGCAGCTCCACCCCCGTCTGTCTGTACTCAGCGTCTCTGTAAATCACGCCCAGAGAGTTTGGACTGCGAATGCGCTAGGCAATGCGAAATGCGTTTTTTTATTTGCCTGGAGGCACGTCCGAGTGTTTCTAGGCTCGGAAGTCCTTTATCTGAGCCTCTGGACCTTTGAACAGCAGTGGTTTAATTTTATTTTCTGTGGAAATGTGTTTATTTTTCAATGGAACGCTTCAAATCTCTCCCCCCTGCAAAAACAAGGAAATGGATCAGCTGAGGCTCAGAGCCGAGAGCGGAGAGTTTGGCCACGCCCCCACCCTCTACTATTGGCCAGCTCTTTTCTCCTCATTTGCATTCAAGCAACAACGCCCATTATGACCTGTTCAGAGAGAGAAAAATGACTCTTTCTCATCTTCTCTCTGTTTCTCATGCACTGAGTGTTGATTTTGAAGAAGGATTCATTTACAGTATTAGGGAACCATTAAGGAGCCGTATAAAAGCATCAACAAGTACCATGTCATGGGATCTTTAAAACATGTTCTAACGCCGTTTTCCTCCTCTTTATTATTCGTCTGTCTACATCTCCAAAGCTCCAAACGCTCTGTTCCACCTCGTGATGTCATGAAGTGAACAGCTCTAGTGAAGGAAAGGTTGTAGTGAAGGTGTGTGGAGTTTAAAAACACAATCGAGCACTTCCTGTATCACCACATGACATCACAAGGTGGAACAGAGTGTTTTCTGTTTGGGAGAAGAACTCTGCGTTAGAGCAGATCAGAAGATGGCGTCGTATGAGCCCTTTATCCTTGCTCTCTTGTTTTCAGGGTTCGTTGGCGCTGAAGCTGCCCGTGGGTAAAGCCGTGGTGCAGTCCATGTCGTTCCACCCGTCACAGTGCCGCCTCCTCACCGCGATGGAGGGGCGGGTCCAGCTCTGGGCCGACCAATCAGAATCCACCGAGGAAAACGTGGACACGGACACGTAGGACGCAGCTCAGATACACCAAACACAACATGGATTTTTTTCAGAAATGTTGAAAGAGCGGCTTTCTACCATGTTATAACTAGGGCTGTCAGTTTAACACGTTAATTAGATGAATTAATTACACTGCAAATTAATGTGTTAACGCAAGTAATTATCAGTGTCAATTCAATGCGCATTTTAAATTTGGCGTGCGTCGAGCGAATCGCTGCCAGGGCCTTTGAACGGCAAGTTTATTTATAAAAAGAACGAAGACAACAACAACGCCGTGATTTGGAGCTTTTGTCAAAAAGAATTTTCCTCCAGCCTGACGGATCAATTGAACCATAAACACGTCCAGACAAGTTCCATCGTTACCGGTGATAGAGCGAGTGTGAGCGCACTTCACCAAACCATCAAACTGACAAACCGACAAACTGACAAACCACCAAACCACCAAACCATCAAAGTGACAAACCACCAAACCATCAAACTGACAAACCGACAAACTGACAAACCACCAAACCACCAAACCAACAAACCACCAAACCATCAAACCAACAAACCACCAAACCGACAAACCACCAAACCATCAAACTGACAAACCATCAAACTGACAAACCGACAAACCACCAAACCATCAAACTGACAAACCGACAAACCGACAAACCACCAAACCACCAAACCATCAAACTGACAAACCATCAAACTGACAAACCATCAAACTGACAAACCGACAAACCGACAAACCACCAAACCATCAAACCGACAAACCGACAAACCGACAAACCACCAAACCATCAAACTGACAAACCGACAAACCGACAAACCGACAAACCACCAAACCATCAAACCGACAAACCAACAAACCACCAAACCAACAAACCACCAAACCGACAAACCACCAAACCGACAAACCACCAAACTGACAAACCGACAAACCACCAAACCACCAAACCACCAAACCGACAAACCGACAAACCGACAAACCACCAAACCGACAAACCACCAAACCGCCAAACCGCCAAACCACCAAACCAACAAACCACCAAACCAACAAACCACCAAACCACCAAACCACCAAACCACCAAACTACAAAACTACAAAACTACAAAACTACAAAACCACGCTCGCAGAATTTGGGAAACGAATGAGCAAAGGGACCACAGGAAAAGTGACAAACTCAATCACAAAGTGGCTTCGCACACTCACTCACACACTCTTAAAATGTGATTAATTAGATTAATTAATTACAAATCCTGTATTTAATTAGATTCATTTTTTGAATCACCTGAGGGCACTAGTTAACATCCCCATCAAATGTTTTCTGATTGATTTGTGTAAACTGTAATCCTTTTGAAGGTCCTAAATGACACAAAAGTGACTCAGTGAGCTTTAAGTCGAGTTCTAACGTCGTTTTGAAGTCGAGTTCTAACGTCGTTTTGAAGTCGAGTTCTAACGTCGTTTTGAAGTCGAGTTCTAACGTCGTTTTGAAGTCGAGTTCTAACGTCGTTTTGAAGTCGAGCTCTAACGTCGTTTTGAAGTCGAGCTCTAACGTCGTTTTGAAGTCGAGCTCTAACGTCGTTTTGAAGTCGAGCTCTAACGTCGTTTTGAAGTCGAGCTCTAACGTCGTTTTTACGTCGAGTTCTAACGTCGTTTTGAAGTCGAGCTCTAACGTCGTTTTGAAGTCGAGCTCTAACGTCGTTTTGAAGTCGAGCTCTAACGTCGTTTTGAAGTCGAGTTCTAACGTCGTTTTTAAGTCGAGCTCTAACGTCGTTTTGAAGTCGAGCTCTAACGTCGTTTTGAAGTCGAGCTCTAACGTCGTTTTGAAGTCGAGCTCTAACGTCGTTTTGAAGTCGAGCTCTAACGTCGTTTTGAAGTCGAGCTCTAACGTCGTTTTGAAGTCGAGCTCTAACGTCGTTTTGAAGTCGAGCTCTAACGTCGTTTTTAAGTCGAGTTCTAACGTCGTTTTTACGTCGAGTTCTAACGTCGTTTTTACGTCGAGTTCTAACGTCGTTTTTACGTCGAGTTCTAACGTCGTTTTTACGTCGAGTTCTAACGTCGTTTTTACGTCGAGTTCTGACGTCGTTTTTACGTCGAGTTCTAACGTCGTTTTGAAGTCGAGCTCTGACGTCGTTTTGAAGTCGAGCTCTGACGTCGTTTTGAAGTCGAGCTCTGACGTCGTTTTGAAGTCGAGCTCTGACGTCGTTTTGAAGTCGAGCTCTGACGTCGTTTTGAAGTCGAGCTCTGACGTCGTTTTGAAGTCGAGCTCTAACGTCGTTTTGAAGTCGAGTTCTAACGTCGTTTTGAAGTCGAGTTCTAACGTCGTTTTTACGTCGAGTTCTAACGTCGTTTTTAAGTCGAGTTCTAACGTCGTTTCCTCCTCAAAAACACCTGGAGTTCTCATGTTTGAGGAACTCTTTATTACATCTCCAAAGCTCCAAACGCTCTGTTCCACCTCGTGATGTCATCAGGTGAACAGTGAACTTTTCCCTTTAGTTCAGTCGAGACCGGCGACTCCAGGACTGAAATGATCCAAATGATTCTCGTGAAGGTGTGTGGAGTTTAAAAACACAGTGGAGCACTTCCTGTATCACCGAGGAGGAACAATGTGTTTTCAGTTTGAGAGAAGAAATCTGCAAAATCTGCAGGGTTTGTGTGAATGAAACAGAAAAAAACTAGTGCTGTCAGGGGATTAAAAAAATAATCTAATTATTTACAGGATTTGTAATTAATCTAATTAATCGCATTTTAAGAGTGTGAGAGCGAACGCACTTTGTGATTTAGTTTGTCAAATTTCAAGTACAGTCATACCTCACCTTACGAAAGACCCAACTAACGAATAATCCAAGTTACGAAACACGTTCACATAAAATTTTCGTCTCTGAATACGCAAGAAAATTCAAGTTACGAAACGCAAAATCTCAAAAATTCAAATAATGCGCGCTCACCCGAATCCCCCACTACGTACGAAAAAATCACCTTACGAAAGCACTTCTGGAACAAATTAATTTCATAAGGTGAAGTATGACTGTATTTGCTTTGTTCATTTGTTTCCCAAATTCTGTGAGCGTGGTTATGTGGTTTGGTGGTTTGGTGGTTTGGTGGTTTGGTGGTTTGTTGGTTTGGTGGTTTGGTGGTTTGGTGGTTTGGTGGTTTTTTGGTTTGTTGGTTTTTTGGTTTGTTGGTTTGTTGGTTTGTTGGTTTGGTGGTTTGGTGGTTTGTTGGTTTGTTGGTTTGTTGGTTTGGTGGTTTGGTGGTTTGGTGGTTTGGTGGGTTGTTGGTTTGGTGGTTTGGTGATTTGGTGGTTTGTTGGTTTGGTGGTTTGTTGGTTTGGTGGTTTGTTGGTTTGGTGGTTTGGCGGTTTGGCGGTTTGGTGGTTTGGTGAAGTGCGCTCACACTCGCTCTATCACCGGTAAAGATGGAACTTGTCCGGACGTGTTTATCGTTCAATTTATCCCTCAGGCTGGAGCAGCTTCGGTGATCGGAAAATTCTTTTTGCCAAAAGCTCCAAATCACGGCGTTCTTGTTGATCGTCCCGTCTTCGTTCTTTTTATAAATAAACTCGCCGTTCAAAGGCCCTGGCAGAGATTCGCTCGCCGCACGCCAAATTTAAAATGCGCATTGAATTGCCGCTCATAATTAATTGCGTTGGGTCAGAAGCAGAGATATGGAATAGTTTTGAGAGCTTTTGCCTCGTCCTCTTCTAGTCGACCAGTGTCTGTCGTCACAAGAGCAGAAGACGTTTGGAAACGTGCGGATGACGACTTCCTGTGGGCTCTGCTGGCGAGAGGTTTTCTTCATCTCGATGTCACTGTATTCTTTTTTTTTCCCTTTTATAAATTGCCTATTAATCTGTGTATTATAATTTGTCTAATTTAATAAAAACAAAAAGACTTCACTGTAGCGTGCCGTTATGTTCTCCAGATCGACCTGCCCGTGAGTGACTCTGAAGTTCCGATTCGAGTTCCGTCCCCGTTAAAGGAGAATTAAAGTTTTTTTACAATCTGAGCCTTATTTCTGTAATAAAAAAGTTGTTTTACTCACCCATAGCACTTTGGTGTCATATGGAGCACTTCCAGAGATGTTTTAGTTTAGCGATATCCATAACCTGAGTGATCATGTTTGCGGTCTCCAAATAACACAAACTTTAGCACTTTTCAAATCATAGAAGCTCAATGTCTTAGTCTACACTTTAGTTTGAGTCAAAAGTGCCTCTAATGTGAGATTTATCCATAGTTTGGAGTAGATGAGGAGGACAGTGCACATGTGCTCAGTCACAGCTGATTTCGCAGATAAGAAGACGCTCAGAACTTTTCTGTTGCGAGTGACACATGGCAGAAGATTGGGACTTTGAGGCTGAAGAGGACTTATGGAGGACTGAGGACTGAAGAGGAGTATACGGATGAGGAGACAGAATGGATACGGAAAGAATGAAGCGGAGACAGTTTTAGGAGCAGCAGAGAACAGCCGTCGGTTTCACATTACTTCTCAGAATCGTGCGCTGAATCCGCTGGCCTTCTTTCTTTTCCTTTGCTGGTAAAAAATCATCCTGACTGAAGTGGGTACTGCAAACACGATGGTCCAAACGTCTTACAGCTTTGCCTTTCATGTTTGGGTCCCGAGAGCTGAAAGCGAAATCAGCTGTGACTGAGCACATGCGACTGTCCTCCTCATCTACTCCAAACTATGGATAAATCTCAGATTAGAGGCACTTTTGACTCAAACTAAAGTGTAGACTAAGACATTGAGCTTCTGTAATTTGAAAAGTGCTAAAGTTTGTGTTATTTTGGTGACTGCAACGTTGTGCCTCGACCACTCACGGATATCGCTAAACTAAAACATCTCCGGAAGTGCTCCATATGACACCAAAGTGCTATGGGTGAGTAAAACAACTTGTTTTATTACCGAAATAAGGCTCAGATTGTAAAAAACGTGAATTCTCCTATAAAGGTTTCAGCAGGTTGTGAAGACGCTGCTGGTGAGGGCCTGTTTACAAGAGAACGCTTACAGGTATAAACGACAAAATATTTATTCGGAAGTGCGTTTCGTTTAGATGGTGACGGTGTTTTGGGGGCTCAATAACGCAAAAAACTGAACCCGCCCTCCAAAGTGGAAAACTTGAATCCGCTCCGCCGTAGCGTTTTCGTCTACACTGCCCAAGACGCAAAACTCTGGTCAAATCTGCTGACGTCGCGTACGCGTTTACGTCTGTTACGTGACACAAATCAGGTCCGTGGAGGTAATCACCAACAATAAAGATTCAGACAACAAAAGAGCTAGAATAAATGTGCCTTTTTATTCCCCACTCAGATGTTCACAATCACAATTCACACAGGTTAAAGCGATATATATATATAAAATCAAGCTCTTACCGCTGACACGGGGCTGGAGAGCCGACAACCCTCGGTAGAGTGAGCGCTTCAACCGAGCGGGGCGTCCACGCGTTAGACCCACAGCAGACTCTACCGAGCGCTCAGCTCCTCCGCCTTAAATACACTCAGCCGCCCCCATAGTGTGTGAAGAGGGCCAGTCTCCGCACCCAGAGGTTTGGCCCACAACCTGTCCTGTTTAGAGATGTTTCAAAACAGGAGAAAGGCTGCGGCTGGTTTCTATCCCTGTGGATTAAACATTCCAAAACAGTCTTGATAAGTAAGGATAGTTGCATAAGTGACCTACATACCAAGCTATGACTGATAAACGGAGCCTGGGACACACTACCAAGCATGGTTCTCCACAACGTCACATAGACAAGAAGGAAGATTGTACGCATGCGCGCGGACATACTGATAATGTATCACAGCGCCACCTAGCCGCCTGGCATGCATACCCAATCCAATTCCACACACTTTTGCGTCACCGTATGCACGCAGATTTCCTCCCGAAAACGCTCTAAACGCAGAATAAAAAGTGAAGACGCGACACCACTTTTGCGTCTTCTGTTCAGACGTCGTATAAACGTAGCCTGAATCCACGGTTTTATCACATTCCCAGTGTCGGGAACTCCACCGGAAGATGTCCTCCGCATGTTTCGTCTTCCGGTGAGCGCGACTAGAGCCTATTCAAACACTCCTTATAGTTAGCAGTGCGAGACCACGCCTCCTGTCTAATGCTCCACCCACCAAGGTTATAACAGTTTTGAATTTTTCATTCTAGTTTAGTTTTAGTTTTTACTTTTTCCCTCTAATTCAGTTTTAATTAGTTTTTAGAGCGGCTCTGATTTCGTTTTCATTTTTTTTTCTAACTGCTCAGTTTTAGTTTAGTTTTTATTTGTTTGAGTTACTTCTTAGTTGTGAGAAGTTCCACAGTGGAGCTTTAACACATTACAGCATTTGACCAAAACGATACACAGATAAACACCATAAAGTCATTGCGTGGAGAAAAACCTGGACCTGGAGTTGACCTGGAGTTGACCTGGAGCAGACCTGGACCAGACCTGGAATTGACCTGGAACTGACCTGGAGTTGACCTGGAGCAGACCTGGAGCTGACCTGGAGTTGACCTGGAGTTGACCTGGAACTGACCTGGAGCAGACCTGGAGCTGACCTGGAACTGACCTGAAGTTGACCTGGAGTTGACCTGGAGCAGACCTGGAACTGACCTGGAGCTGACCTGGAGCTGACCTGGACCAGACCTGGACCAGACCTGGAGCAGACCTGGAGCTGACCTGAATTTATTATTCGTCTGTGACATCTCCAAAGCTCCAAGCTCCACCTCGTGATGTCATGAAGTGGTAGTTTAAGTGAACAGCTCCTTTTGTTTAATAGAAATTGGAGATTCCAGGGTGAAATGCTCCAAATGATTCCAGCGAAGGCGTGTGGAGTTTAAAAACACAGTGGAGCTGTACTACGACATGACGTCACAAAGTGGAACGAGCAGTTTTCTGTTTGAGAAGTTAAAACGTGTGAAAGAAACAAACACAAGTCCAGGTGTTTGTGAGGAGGAAACAACAGAGCACGGCAGTCCTGGTTCGGTCCTGGTTTGGTCCTGGTTCAGTCCTGGTTTGGTCCTGGTTTAATCCTGGTTTGGTCCTGGTTCAGTCCTGGTTTAGTTCTGGTTTAGTTCTGGTCTAGTCCTGGTTTGATCCTGGTTTACTCCGGGTTTAGTTCTGGTTCAGTCCTGGTTTAGTCCTGTTTAGTCCTAGTTTAGTCCTGGTTTGGTCCTGGTCTGGTCCTGGTCTGGTCCTGTTTTGGTCCTTTTCGGTTTGAGAGAAGTTAAAATTGTAAATGAAACAGAACACCGCTCCAGGTGTTTGTGAGGAGGACACGACATTAGAACATCAGAAAACAAAATGGTGTTTTTGGTTTCTGGAGTGTGGAAGAGGCTCAGCTCTTCAGTTGTCCTGGTTCAGTCCTGGTTCAGTCCTGGTTCGGTCCTGGTTTAGTCCTGGTTTGGTCCTGATTTAGTCCTGGTTCAGTCCTGGTTCAGTCCTGGTTCGGTCCTGGTTTGGTCCTGGTTTGGTCCTGGTTTGGTCCTGATTTGGTCCTGGTTTAGTCCTGGTTCAGTCCTGGTTTAGTCCTGGTTTAGTCCTGGTTTGGTCCTGGTTTGGTCCTGATTCGGTCCTGGTTCAGTCCTGGTTCAGTCCTGGTTCAGTCCTGGTTTGGTCCTGGTTTGGTCCTGATTTGGTCCTGGTTTAGTCCTGGTTCAGTCCTGGTTTAGTCCTGGTTCAGTCCTGGTTCAGTCCTGGTTTAGTCCTGGTTCAGTCCTGGTTTAGTCCTGGCTCAGTCCTGGCTCAGTCCTGGTTCAGTCCTGGTTCAGTCCTGGTTCAGTCCTGGTTTAGTTCTGGTTTAGTCCTGGTTTGGTTTCTGGAGCGTGGTAGAGGCTCTTCAGTTCCTCAGGGCTTTGGAGAGCGCAGACAGAATGGCGTCTTTGCTGTGCAGGACGTTGTAGTGGGCGAGGCTGACCAGTGCGTCGTAGTCTTCCTCCGAGTACGTCATGTTTTTGGTGGTGAACGGAGAGTCTGGAGAGGTCACGTCCACCTTCCCCGCGGCCAGCTCCTCGTCCGTCTCACGCCGCACACCTGACACGAGACACAGGTAAACGCTGACCACACGCCCCTACTGACCACACACCCCTACTGACCGCACGCCCCTACTGACCGCACACCCCTACTGACCGCACACCCCTACTGACCGCACGCCCCTACTGACCACACACCCCTACTGACCACACACCCCTGCTGACCGCATGACCACACGCCCCTACTGACCACACACCCCTACTGAGCCACACACCCCTACTGACCACACACCCCTACTGACCGCACGCCCCTACTGACCGCACACCCCTACTGACCACACACCCCTACTGACCGCACACCCCTACTGACCGCGCACACCCCTACTGACCGCACACCCCTACTGACCGCATGACCACACGCCCCTACTGACCGCACGCCCCTACTGACCACACACCCCTACTGACTGCATGACCACACGCCCCTACTGACCGCACACCCCTACTGACCGCACACCCCTACTGACCGCACGCCCCTACTGACCGCACACCCCTACTGACCGCACGCCCCTACTGACCGCACACCCCTACTGACCACACACCCCTACTGACCACACACCCCTACTGACCACACACCCCTACTGACTGCATGACCACACGCCCCTACTGACCACACACCCCTACTGACCGCACACGCCCCTACTGACCACACACCCCTACTGACCACACACCCCTACTGACCGCACACCCCTACTGACCGCACGCCCCTACTGACCACACACCCCTACTGACCACACACCCCTACTGACCGCATGACCACACGCCCCTACTGACCGCACGCCCCTACTGACCGCACGCCCCTACTGACCGCACACCCCTACTGACCGCACACCCCTACTGACCGCACGCCCCTACTGACCGCACGCCCCTACTGACCGCACACCCCTACTGACCGCATGACCACACGCCCCTACTGACCACACACCCCTACTGACCACACACCCCTACTGACCGCACGCCCCTACTGACCGCACACCCCTACTGACCGCACACCCCTACTGACCGCACGCCCCTACTGACCGCACGCCCCTACTGACCGCACACCCCTACTGACCTCTGACCAGTTTACCCTCCAACAGTGAAGAGGGGAAAGTATTTGTCATTTTGTCAGACGGCACGTCCCACCCGGGGCTGCCAAACCGTGCCTCCTCTAAACCAGGTCTAAACCAGGATTAAACCAGGATTAAACCAGGTCTAAACCAGGATTAAACCAGGACTAATTCGGGACTAAACTGGGATTAAACCGGGTCTAAACCGGGACTAAACCAAGACTAAACCAGGACTATATTAGGACTACACAAGGACTAAATCAGGACTAAACTGGGATTAAACCAGGACTAAACCAGAACTATACTAGGACTAAACCAGGACTAAACCAGGACTAATTCGGGACTACTAGGACTATACTAGGACTAAATCGGGACTAAACTGGGATTAAACCGGGTCTAAACCGGGACTAAACCAAGACTAAATTGGGATTAAACCAGGATTAAAACCAAGACTATACCAAGAATAAACCAGGACTATACTAGGATTAAACCGGGACTAAACTAAGACTAAACTAAGGCTAAACCAGAACTAAACCAAGACTAAACCAGGACTGTGTTGGGTATAAGTTCCTCTGTGTCTGTAACACATACTGAGCTTCCACCGCTCTCACGCCAAAACAGTCCCCCTCTCAAACAATGTCCCGCAGCGCCACATTCAAAGCAGTCCCCCTCTCAAACAATGTCCCGCGGCGCCACGTTCAAAACAGTCCCCCTCTCAAACAATGTCCCGCGGCGCCACGTTCAAAACAGTCCCCCTCTCAAACAATGTCCCGCGGAGCCACGTTCAAAACAGTCCCCCTCTCAAACAATGTCCCGCGGCGCCACGTTCAAAACAGTCCCCCTCTCAAACAATGTCCCGCGGAGCCACGTTCAAAACAGTCCCCCTCTCAAACAATGTCCCGCGGCGCCACGTTCAAAACAGTCCCCCTCTCAAACAATGTCCCGCGGCGCCACGTTCAAAACAGTCCCCCTCTCAAACAATGTCCGGCGGCGCCACGTTCAAAACAGTCCCCCTCTCAAACAATGTCCCGCGGCGCCACGTTCAAAACAGTCCCCCTCTCAAACAATGTCCCGCGGCGCCACGTTCAAAACAGTCCCCCTCTCAAACAATGTCCGGCGGCGCCACGTTCAAAACAGTCCCCCTCTCAAACAATGTCCCGCGGCGCCACGTTCAAAACAGTCCCCCTCTCAAACAATGTCCCGCGGCGCCACGTTCAAAACAGTCCCCCTCTCAAACAATGTCCCGCGGCGCCACGTTCCGCCGCTCTGTATTCCCCGCGTTTTGTACACACACACTCACCGGGATTGAGATACAGTGGTTCCTCGTTTATCGCGGCGGTTACGTTTTAAAAATAACCCAAGATAAGCGAAATCGGCGAAGTCGTCAGCTTTATATTTTACAATTCTTCTCCATGTTTTAAGGCTGTAAACGCCTCACCACACACATTCTACACTTTTCTCACACTGGAATTAACATTTTCTCACATTTCTCTCTCGTTTAAACACTCAAACTTTCGTAGATTTTCAACAAAAAAAATGTATTAATAGTGAAGCGTGTATTTCACAGTTCCTCTGACCGGGCGTCTTCGTCCTGGCGCCGCTCGGCCTCGGTGCAGGCGTCTTTTTCCGAGTGAAGAACATGGTTATGGGGAGTTGTTGGGGCTCTTTTTTCTTTTGGGCGAGAAGATTCTTATAAACACATGCCACCTTCGATTATATTTGAGAACGTTTGTCGACATTGTGGGTTTTGTCGTGGGGAAAACTTGCAAACAAACAGCACTCCAGAGTCACACTGCGATCCAACATTTATATAAATCTGTCTGAACACATTCTGTACAGGAGACGCGGAGGAGAATGACGGATGAATCAGCAAAGGTCGACAGTCCCTTAGCCAATCAACACAATGCGCGCTGATACACTATAAAAAAAATTGGAATAAAAAAAAATCTACGAAAAAGCGAGGCCGCGAAAAGTGAACCGTGCTATAGTGAGTGAACACTGTATCATAAAAAACACACACTAGTATTGGGTATGACGCGGAATACCACCCAGCTCTACAGAAAACTGATTGAAAATGGGCACATGGCAAAATAAAAATTTTTGTGTGATTTTCTCACACATTGAGGACTGTATCACCTCCTGGTCACTTCAGAATCTTTTTAAAAAGGCAAAACAAATCTTGGAGAAAAAACCTTACTCATATCACCGCTGTAATGTTTTGGACAGAAAAAAACACAAAATGGAGATAAAGAGCACATTTTCAGGAGCCTGTGATCAGTGTTTAGGAGTTTGATTTTCAACAAAAACGTGAAAGTGACGAAGTGAAAAACTGTTGGCTAATGCTAATGCTAATGCTTGCTAGTTTGTCTGTTGTTTGTGTGTGAGAAATGTGTTGCAAAAAAGTCTGCTCTTTTCTGCTTTGTGTTAAAATAGATGAAAGTCTGACTTGAGTAGCAGAGCTTCAGACAGAGCAGTGCCTACCGTTAGCATCACACCCCCAGGATATGCTGATGACATCAAGTGCAAAGTGTCAATAAATGGACATAGCCAAAGTGTTAGCCACTTCGTTCCATGGACTTTACATCGAAACTGTGCGACGTCTGATGCTCTCAAACGTAAACTGGTCTCACCTGGTCTCTGGTCTCTGGTCTCTGGTCTGGTCTCTGGTCTGGTCTCTGGTCTGGTCTCTGGTCTCTGGTCTCTGGTCTCTGGTCTGGTCTCTGGTCTGGTCTCTGGTCTCTGGTCTGGTCTCTGGTCTCTGGTCTGGTCTCGGGTCTCTGGTCTCTGGTCTCTGGTCTGGTCTCGGTCTCTGGTCTGGTCTCTGGTCTGGTCTCTGGTCTCTGGTCTCTGGTCTCTGGTCTCTGGTCTGGTCTCGGTCTCTGGTCTGGTCTCTGGTCTCTGGTCTCTGGTCTCTGGTCTGGTCTCTGGTCTCTGGTCTCTGGTCTCTGGTCTGGTCTCTGGTCTGGTCTCTGGTCTCTGGTCTCTGGTCTCTGGTCTCTGGTCTCTGGTCTGGTCTCTGGTCTGGTCTCTGGTCTCTGGTCTGGTCTCTGGTCTGGTCTCTGGTCTCTGGTCTCTGGTCTCTGGTCTGGTCTCTGGTCTCTGGTCTGGTCTCTGGTCTGGTCTCTGGTCTCTGGTCTCTGGTCTCTGGTCTGGTCTCGGTCTCTGGTCTGGTCTCTGGTCTGGTCTCTGGTCTGGTCTCTGGTCTCTGGTCTGGTCTCTGGTCTCTGGTCTCTGGTCTCTGGTCTGGTCTCTGGTCTCTGGTCTCTGGTCTCTGGTCTCTGGTCTCTGGTCTGGTCTCTGGTCTCTGGTCTCTGGTCTCTGGTCTGGTCTCTGGTCTCTGGTCTCTGGTCTCTGGTCTCTGGTCTCGGTCTCTGGTCTGGTCTCTGGTCTGGTCTCTGGTCTGGTCTCTGATCCGGTCTCTGGTCTCTGGTCTGGTCTCTGGTCTCTGGTCTCTGGTCTCTGGTCTCTGGTCTCTGGTCTGGTCTCGGTCTCTGGTCTGGTCTCTGATCCGGTCTCTGGTCTCTGATCCGGTCTCTGGTCTCTGGTCTGGTCTCTGGTCTCTGGTCTCTGGTCTGGTCTCTGGTCTCTGGTCTGGTCTCTGGTCTCTGGTCTCTGGTCTGGTCTCTGGTCTCTGATCTGGTCTCTGGTCTCTGGTCTCTGGTCTGGTCTCTGGTCTCTGGTCTCTGGTCTGGTCTCGGTCTCTGGTCTGGTCTCTGGTCTGGTCTCTGGTCTGGTCTCTGATCCGGTCTCTGGTCTGGTCTCTGGTCTCTGGTCTCTGGTCTGGTCTCTGGTCTGGTCTCTGGTCTCTGGTCTGGTCTCTGGTCTCTGGTCTGGTCTCTGGTCTCTGGTCTCTGGTCTCTGGTCTCTGGTCTGGTCTCTGGTCTCTGGTCTGGTCTCTGGTCTCTGGTCTGGTCTCTGGTCTCTGGTCTCTGGTCTCTGGTCTCTGGTCTCTGGTCTGGTCTCTGATCCGGTCTCTGGTCTGGTCTCTGGTCTCTGGTCTCTGGTCTGGTTTCTGGTCTCTGGTCTGGTCTCTGGTCTCTGGTCTCTGGTCTCTGGTCTGGTCTCTGGTCTCTGGTCTCTGGTCTCTGGTCTCTGGTCTCTGGTCTGGTCTCTGGTCTGGTCTCTGGTCTGGTCTCTGGTCTCTGGTCTCTGGTCTCTGGTCTGGTCTCTGGTCTGGTCTCGGTCTCTGGTCTGGTCTCTGGTCTGGTCTCTGATCCGGTCTCTGGTCTGGTCTCTGATCCGGTCTCTGGTCTCTGGTCTGGTCTCTGGTCTCTGGTCTGGTCTCTGGTCTCTGGTCTCTGGTCTGGTCTCTGGTCTGGTCTCTGGTCTCTGGTCTCTGGTCTCTGGTCTGGTCTCTGGTCTCTGGTCTCTGGTCTGGTCTCGGTCTCTGGTCTGGTCTCTGGTCTGGTCTCTGGTCTGGTCTCTGATCCGGTCTCTGGTCTCTGGTCTGGTCTCTGGTCTCTGGTCTCTGGTCTGGTCTCTGGTCTCTGGTCTGGTCTCTGGTCTGGTCTCTGGTCTCTGGTCTGGTCTCTGATCCGGTCTCTGGTCTGGTCTCTGGTCTGGTCTCTGGTCTCTGGTCTGGTCTCTGGTCTGGTCTCTGATCCGGTCTCTGGTCTCTGGTCTGGTCTCTGGTCTCTGGTCTCTGGTCTGGTCTCTGGTCTCTGGTCTGGTCTCTGGTCTGGTCTCTGGTCTCTGGTCTGGTCTCTGATCCGGTCTCTGGTCTGGTCTCTGGTCTCTGGTCTCTGGTCTGGTCTCTGGTCTCTGGTCTCTGGTCTGGTCTCTGGTCTCTGGTCTCTGGTCTCTGGTCTCTGGTCTGGTCTCTGGTCTCTGGTGTCTGGTCTCTGGTCTCTGGTCTCTGGTCTGGTCTCTGGTCTGGTCTCTGGTCTGGTCTCTGGTCTCTGGTCTGGTCTCTGGTCTGGTCTCTGGTCTGGTCTCTGGTCTGGTCTCTGGTCTGGTCTCTGGTCTCTGGTCTGGTCTCTGGTCTCTGGTCTGGTCTCTGGTCTGGTCTCTGGTCTCTGGTCTGGTCTCTGGTCTGGTCTCTGGTCTCTGGTCTGGTCTCTGGTCTGGTCTCTGGTCTCTGGTCTCTGGTCTCTGGTCTCAGGTCTGGTCTCTGGTCTCTGGTCTCTGGTCTGGTCTGGTCTCTGGTCTCTGGTCTGGTCTCTGGTCTGGTCTCTGGTCTCTGGTCTGGTCTCTGGTCTGGTCTCTGGTCTGGTCTCTGGTCTCTGGTCTGGTCTCTGGTCTGGTCTCTGGTCTCTGGTCTGGTCTCTGGTCTGGTCTCTGGTCTCTGGTCTCTGGTCTGGTCTCTGGTCTCTGGTCTCTGGTCTCTGGTCTGGTCTCTGGTCTCTGGTCTGGTCTCTGGTCTCTGGTCTCTGGTCTCTGGTCTCTGGTCTGGTCTCTGGTCTCTGGTCTGGTCTCTGGTCTGGTCTCTGGTCTCTGGTCTGGTCTCTGGTCTGGTCTCTGGTCTCTGGTCTCTGGTCTGGTCTCTGGTCTCTGGTCTGGTCTCGGTCTCTGGTCTGGTCTCTGGTCTGGTCTCTGGTCTGGTCTCTGATCCGGTCTCTGGTCTCTGGTCTGGTCTCTGGTCTCTGGTCTCTGGTCTCTGGTCTGGTCTCTGGTCTCTGGTCTCTGGTCTCTGGTCTGGTCTCTGGTCTCTGGTCTGGTCTCTGGTCTCTGGTCTGCTCTCTGGTCTCTGGTCTGGTCTCTGGTCTGGTCTCTGGTCTCTGGTCTGGTCTCTGGTCTGGTCTCTGGTCTCTGGTCTGGTCTCTGGTCTGCTCTCTGGTCTCTGGTCTGGTCTCTGGTCTGGTCTCTGGTCTCTGGTCTGCTCTCTGGTCTCTGGTCTGGTCTCTGGTCTGGTCTCTGGTCTCTGGTCTGGTCTCTGGTCTCTGGTCTGGTCTCTGGTCTCTGGTCTCTGGTCTGGTCTCTGGTCTCTGGTCTGGTCTCGGTCTCTGGTCTGGTCTCTGGTCTGGTCTCTGGTCTGGTCTCTGATCCGGTCTCTGGTCTCTGGTCTGGTCTCTGGTCTCTGGTCTCTGGTCTGGTCTCTGGTCTCTGGTCTCTGGTCTCTGGTCTCTGGTCTCTGGTCTGGTCTCTGGTCTCTGGTCTGGTCTCTGGTCTCTGGTCTGCTCTCTGGTCTCTGGTCTGGTCTCTGGTCTGGTCTCTGGTCTCTGGTCTGGTCTCTGGTCTGGTCTCTGGTCTCTGGTCTGGTCTCTGGTCTGGTCTCTGGTCTCTGGTCTGGTCTCTGGTCTCTGGTCTGGTCTCTGGTCTGGTCTCTGGTCTCTGGTCTGGTCTCTGGTCTCTGGTCTCAGGTCTGGTCTCTGGTCTCTGGTCTGGTCTCTGGTCTCTGGTCTCTGGTCTCTGGTCTGGTCTCTGGTCTCTGGTCTGGTCTCTGGTCTCAGGTCTGGTCTCTGGTCTCTGGTCTCTGGTCTGGTCTCTGGTCTCTGGTCTCTGGTCTGGTCTCTGGTCTCAGGTCTGGTCTCTGGTCTCTGGTCTCTGGTCTGGTCTGGTCTCTGGTCTCTGGTCTGGTCTCTGGTCTGGTCTCTGGTCTCTGGTCTGGTCTCTGGTCTCTGGTCTCTGGTCTTTGGTCCGGTCTCCGGTCTCACCTGGGGCCTTGTGGTCTCTGAAGGAGGCGTTGACCAGCGGCAGGTGCAGGACGATGGGGGCGTTGGGCGTGTCGGCGTCCTCGCACATGTACACCTCTCGCTGTGGCTGTTTCTGGAGCTCGGTGAAGTCCACGGAGGGGAAGTCCACTTTGTGCTCCTCACAGTACTCACGGGTCTTCTGCAGCACCTGGACGCAGACGTGGACTTAGACCCGGACAAGACCGAAGAAGAGTGAAAAAAAGTCTCACATTAAAGATGTTGTCAGGGTCCCAGGAGTAACTGAGGACGATGATGACGTCGGCGTGTCTCTGAGGACGAAGCACCGGAGGACAGCTGATGTTTATGGAGTGTCCACCGTCAATGAGCTGAAGGACGCGGTCAGAGGGCGTCAGCTGGTTCGGGAAGGCGTCCGGGTGAGAGTCTGCAACAAGAGACACTTCACCTGTCCCCTGTCCCCTGTGTATGGACGGGGACACTTCACCTGTCCCCTGTGTGTGGACAGAGACACGTCCCCCGTCCCCCGTGTGTGGACAGTACCTTTCCAGGACAGGAAGTTGGAGTTGTGGTGGTAGCGGTGGTGCAGGGACAGTCCTCTGGTGAAGTTGAACGTCTTGTTGATGATTGGTCGAAGTTTAAAGAACGTCCTGATTTTGTGGGTGAGTCCGGACGGCGAGCTGAGGGACGGCAAGGTGAGGAGCAGCGTGTCCAGAGTGGAGGGCTGGTCGTCCTTCTCTGAGACACAAGAGACGGGGTTAGAGCTCATTCTCAGGGATCGCTCTTTAGTTGTTCTCGTACAGTCGGACCTCTCGTCTTCCTCACAGTCGTCAGGTCATGTTGCTGTGACATTTCTGCTCAGATGTTTAGTGCTCAAATTCACCTCAGTGACCGACAGGGTCCCTGCACCTTCAGGTCGGGGACAGGTTTCTTACTGTGGTGTCGCTGACAGCACCTGCCTCACAGTGCAGAGGACCCGCCTCACAGTGCAGAGGACCCGCCTCACAGTGCAGAGGACACGCCTCACAGTGCAGAGCACCCGCCTCACAGTGCAGAGCACCCGCCTCACAGTGCAGAGCACCCGCCTCACAGTGCAGAGGACCCGCCTCACAGTGCAGAGCACCCGCCTCACAGTGCAGAGCACCCGCCTCACAGTGCAGAGCACCCGCCTCACAGTGCAGAGGACCCGCCTCACAGTGCAGAGGACCCGCCTCACAGTGCAGAGGACCCGCCTCACAGTGCAGAGCACCCGCCTCACAGTGCAGAGCACCCGCCTCACAGTGCAGAGGACACGCCTCACAGTGCAGAGGACACGCCTCACAGTGCAGAGGATCCGCCTCACAGTGCAGAGGACACGCCTCACAGTGCAGAGGATCCGCCTCACAGTGCAGAGCACCCGCCTCACAGTGCAGAGCACCCGCCTCACAGTGCAGAGCACCCGCCTCACAGTGCAGAGGACACGCCTCACAGTGCAGAGGACACGCCTCACAGTGCAGAGGACACGCCTCACAGTGCAGAGGATCCGCCTCACAGTGCAGAGGACCTGCCTCACAGTGCAGAGGACCCGCCTCACAGTGCAGAGGACCCGCCTCACAGTGCAGAGGACCCGCCTCACAGTGCAGAGGACCCGGTCTTCTTGGAGTCCCTGGGAAGGGTACTAACCAGAGACTCTATTGTTCTACTGTAGGACTTCAGTGCCTCATGGGCAACAACAGTGAACCTGGAGGACGGGGGGTTGGGAAGAACAGTCTCTGATGTGAATCCGAGCAGTGATTTGTTTTTGGACTTCTGTGCTAGTCACAGTTTGTCCAAAACGAACACCACGTCTTCCGAGGAGGAAGCAGAGGCTCAGGACTCGGAGGAGGACTGTCCAACACACTGGCTGAAGTTTAAAGCTCAAATACAAAAGATCAAAATGAGTTTCCTCCACAGAGGGGCTGGGCGCTCCCTTAGGGACAGAGGGAGGAGCTCAGTCACACAGAAGGAGCTCACAGTAGAGCCGCTGCTCCTCCATGTGGAGAGGAGCAGTTGAGGGGAGGGCATCTGTTTACATAAAAAAAATACATGTTTACATAAACAATTATGATGATTATTTTTTATATCACTTATTTGTCCCCGTAGGGAAATTTGTCCTCTGCATTTGACCCATCCTGTTATCAGGAGCAGTGAGCAGCACATTCCTGCGCCCGGGGACCATCTCCAGGATCTTCTGCTTCAGTTTGGTCAGGACCTCAGGAGGATTTTACCTGGTGCATGTTTTGGGTTGGTGGGGGAAACCGGAGTGCCCGGAGGAAACCCACCCAGACACGGGGAGAACATGCAAACTCCACACAGAAAGGCCCAGGCGACCCGGGGATCGAACCCGGAACCTTCTTGCTGTGAGGCGTGAGTGCTAGCCACTCAGCCACTGTGGACTCCTGGACTCCTCCCTGGGGAGGTGTTCATGTCCCCCAGAAAGAAGCCTCATGAAAGGGTACACTGGAGGGACATTGGCCGTTTCCCAGTTCACCGACGGCACACTTGTGAGCGCCCTTGGAACGGGATATGCGTCATATCCGGCGCGACAAGCGCCGCTCCATTCGTTTTTTTCCCCCTGCACCGTTAAGACGAGCCCTGAACGGCGCCGTCGTTTCAATGGAAATCGGGGCGTGGACCAAGCGTGCAAACATGCACGCTTGGTCCACTCAAAAGCCCCAGCATGCACAGCGCGGGAGGATATATAAGATAAGATAAGATAAGCCTTTATTGATCTCACACAGGAGAAATTTACTCGCCACAGTAGCTCCAGGACATTTGGACAAGAGGGAAAAAGTGCATGCAGGCAGGGAGGGGATAAAGTAAGTAATAAATAGTACAAATAGTAATACGTAATAATAATAATAATAATAATGGAAAATAGTAATAATGATAATGATGGTAACAACAAGCATCAACATGAAAAGGAGGATATTGCACGTCTGGCCTATATGTTAGAATTATACAGTCTGATGCCGGTGGGGATGAAGGATCTGCGGTAGCGCTCCTTCTTGCACTGGGGGTGCCTCAGTCGGCTGCTGAAGGAGCTGCTCAGCTCCTCTACAGTCCGGTGCAGAGGGTGAGAGGTGTCGTCCATGATGGACATGAATTTGGCCAGTACCCTCCTCTCAGCCACCTCCTCTACACGGTCCAGAGGACAGCCCAGGACAGAACTGGCCCTCTTAACCAGCTTATTCAGTCTTTTTCTGTCCCGCTCTGTGCTGCTCGGGGCCCAGCAGACGACAGCGTAGAGGAGAGCAGAGGCCACCACAGAGTCATAAAAAGTCTTGAGCAGAGGCCTGCACACTCCAAAGGACCTCAGTCTCCTCAGGAGGTGGAGGCGACTTTGGCCCTTCTTGTACAGGGCGTCGGTGTTGTGGGACCAGTCCAGTTTATTGTTGAGGTGAACACCCAGGTACTTGAAACTGTCCACAGTCTCTATGTCCTGCCCCTGGATGTTCACCGGTGAGTGAGGTAGTGGTCTCCTCCTGAAGTCCATCACCAGCTCCTTTGTCTTACTGGTGGTCAGGCTCAGGTGGTTGCGCCCACACCAGTCCACAAAGTCACTGATGACCGAGCGGTACTCCAGCTCGTTCCCCTCTGACACACAGCCCACAATCGCAGAGTCGTCGGAGAACTTCTGGAGATGGCAGCTGTCCGTGTTGTATGTGAAGTCCGAGGTGTATATGGTGAAGAGGAAGGGTGAGAGGACAGTACCCTGGGGGGCCCCCGTGCTGCAGACTACCACCTCTGACTCACAGCCGCGCAGCCGCACGTACTGTGGACGGTCAGTGAGGTAGTCGATGGTCCAGGCAGCGAGATGTCCATCCACTCCCGCGTCCTCCAGCTTCCCCCGCAGCAGCGCCGGCCTGATGGTGTTGAAGGCGCTGGAGAAGTCAAAGAACATGACTCTCACAGCACTCCCGGCGGTCTCAAGGTGGGTGAGCGCCCGCTGCAGAAAGTAGATGACGGCGTCCTCTACTCCTACGTTTGGCTTGTAGGCAAACTGCAGCGGGTCCAGGGTGGGGCTCACCACAGAGCGGAGGTGGCTGAGGATCACCCTCTCCATGGTCTTCATGAGGTGGGAGGTCAAGGCGACTGGTCTGTAGTGGGCCGGTTCCCTGGCGTTTGTTGTTTTGGGAACCGGGACCACACAGGAGGTCTTCCACAGGACGGGGACCTTCTCCAGGCTGAGGCTCAGATTGAACATGTAGCAGAGAACCTCACAGAGCTGGTCTGCACAGGTTCTCAGCAGCCTGGGGCAGATACCATCGGGTCCTGCGGCTTTCCTCTGCCTGAGTCGCCTGAGCTCCCTCCTCACCTCGTCCGGTGTGATGGAGAGGGGGGGGGGGGGGGGGGGGGGGTGGACGGGGGGGGGGGGTGGTAGTGGGGGGTGGAGGAAGGCTGGCGCTGGATTGGGTCCGTGTGAGGGGGAAGGGGGGTATGGCTACTGGCCCGGGAAGGTGTGAAGAGGAGGAGGAGGGAGTCGGCAGAGGGGCAGAGGGGGTGGGGGGCGCATTAAACCTGTTGAAATAACAGTTTATTTCGTCCGCCCAGCGCTGATCACCATCAGCTGTCCCTCTGCCACTCTGTCACCAGACATGCTCCTCAGTCCTCTCCACACGCCCCGTGCGTTGTTTTGGGCCAGCTGCTCCTCCATCCTCCTCCCATAGTCCTTCTTGGCCCGTCGGATCCTCCACTGAAGCTCTCTCTGGACCCTTTTCTGCTCCTCTCTGTCCCCTGAGTTCAAAGCCCTTTTCTTCTGGTTCAGGAGGGCTTTAAGCTCAGGGGTGACCCAGGGGTGGTTGTTGGGGAAACACCGTACCCTCCTGGTTGGCACAGTGTTCTCCACGCAGAAGTTGATGTTGTCCGTGATGGGTCAGGCCGTTGATGTCGTCTCCATGAGAGTCAGTGAAAATGTCCCAGTCAGTGTTCTGGAAACAGTCTCTCAGACTCTCACAGGCCTCCTGAGTCCAAAGCTTCACAGACCGCTTCCGCACAGGTTCTTTCCGCACCCTGGGTGTGTATTCCAGGAGCAGGTAAACCAGACAGTGATCCGAGCGTCCGAGCGGGGGGAGGGGGGCGGAGGTGTAAGCGTCTTTGATGTTGGCGTAAAACAAGTCCAGAGTCTTATTGTCTCTCGTGGGGAAAGTGACGTATTGGGTGAATGTGGGGAGAGTAGTGGAGATAGATGTATGATTAAAATCCCCAGTGATCAGAAATGAGGCGCGCGGGTGACGTATCATCATATCACTAACGACGCTGTGGAGCTGTTCGCATGCTGCCGCACCATCTGCCGATGGAGGAATATACACACAGAACACAATAATGTGTGCAATTTCTCTGGGCAGATAGTACGGCCGCATACCCACAGCGAGCAGTTCAATGTCCCGGGAGCACAGCTGGTGTTTTACGTGTACATTCCCGGGGTGGCACCAGCGTTCGTTAACGAAGAAAATAAGTCCTCCTCCTCGTGTCTTCCTGCTCCCCGACACGGTCCGGTCCGCGCGCCTCATAGTAAATCCGTCCAGCGAGATTACATTGTCCGGTATATCCCCATTCAGCCACGTCTCAGAGAAGCACATCAGACTGCAGTCCCGGAATTGTCTCTGATGTGGGTAGTCCGTTCGGTGAATACGGCCTCCGGTTCCTGCGTCCGCCCCTGCAGCCTCTCCTCTTTCTCCGTATCTCCGCTGGGACCTCCGGTTTCCCCGCGTGGAGTAGAGAAGGGCCCCGTAGTTCCAGGAGCTTGTCACGCGTGTATATAATCCTGTGCATGGCTTCAGGTAAATCCCAACGTAATCCCTCCTGGCGCAGATTCATTAAATGTCCAAAAACACTACAGCTAACAGTATAGCTGTAGTGAGAGTAGGCTTCCCAGGTGCGCGACTGCGCCCTGTTTCACCTACTCTAAAGAAAAAGCAAGAAAAACGACTATATACAAGTAAAAAGAGGAAAAGAAGAAAAGTAGGGACGGAGCTACACCGGCACTACAGCTGGCCTCACCAGCGCCATCTTGGATACGCTACAAAGACCGACTCACCAGCGACATCCACATGTGACAGTTGTGACGTCACTATAAAATATACGTACTGGTTCACCTCACCTACAACTATGCTACAAGAAACTCTTCATAAACTACGCTAAACATGTGTGACGGTAGCCGTAACGGCATAGTTCACGGCACCTGTATTACCGTTCACATGCTTTTCCTCTTACACTTCTATATTTCCTTTGCTGTTGTAATGCTGGATATTCTACAGTGTCGCCATGTCCAGCGTTTACTCTAAGCTGCGCACTGTTCGCACATTCTCAGCGCACAAGAAAACTTGTGCAGCGCACTGTAAATCAGGGATGAAAGAGCTTTTAGCGGATCTTTTTATTCAGCCGCGGGGTCATTTTTTTATATCTGCAAAGTGCGAGCCGCGCGAGGGGGGGGTGCATTTCGGATGTGGAGTTAGTGTGTGTTTGCTCAGACACATTAAAAATTAGGGGGAACATTGGCCATGTCCCAATTCCAAGTATTACTAGTCGCAATAGTATAATATTTTTGTCTTTAGGGAACAAGGAGCAGACCACCCGGCTCATTGAGCTGAGGCGGGACCTGTTCCATTTCACAGACGGACATGTGAGAAACGTAGTGCACTAAGGACAGAGCGAGTGTGCGCCGTCTCGACGACAGACCGAGTGCACACTCACAAGCGTGCCGTCGCTGGATTGGGAAACGGCCTATGTCTCTCTGTGGCCTTGAGGTGCCCCTGGAGGAGCTGGAGGAAGTGTCTGGGGTCAGGGAAGTCTGGGAGTGACTGCTGCCCCCTGGAGAAGATGGATGTAAAATAATAATTTAAAATAACAGCAGCAGCTGTAGCAGTGAGTTTACCGATGATGTCCACTTTGGGGTCCGTGTCAGAGCTCACAGGGTCCACTCCCATCAGCGTCTTGCAGAGATCGCGCAGAGACACCGACAAAATACTGCTCCAAATGCCTGCGGACACAGGGGTCAGGGCTCAGCTCGACTATTTTTATTATTTTACTGATCAGAAACGGTGTTATCTGTCAGCTGTAGCCTTCCAGTTAAGTTGTAGGGAGTATTATCTGTCACATAAGAGTTCTTACCGATGAGATAAGGCAGTCTGACCTCCGGGAGCTTCTTGATCAAATGCCCAAGAAAAAACTCAGAGCCGAAGTCTTCTGCTCTGACAAAGGCTCCATATTTGGGAAGACCCACCTCGAACGGAGTGAACTCCACCCACTCTGAGGAGGAGAAACATCTGACATAAAGAACCACTCTGAGGAGAAACATCTGACATAAAGAACCACTCTGAGGAGAAACATCTGCCATAAAGAACCACTCTGAGGAGAAACATCTGACATAAAGAACCACTCTGAGGAGAAACATCTGACATAAAGAACCACTCTGAGGAGAAACATCTGACATAAAGAACCACTGTGAGGAGAAACATCTGACATAAAGAACCACTCTGAGGAGAAACATCTGACATAAAGAACCACTGTGAGGAGAAACATCTGCCATAAAGAACCACTCTGAGGAGAAACATCTGAGGAGAGAGTCAAACACGTGCCGTTCTCAGGCTCTTGTCCATGGGAGACCTCCTTCACATTGACCGCAGTGTAAATGGGGAGAGGGTTCTGACCATTCTTCACTGTCTTTTGCTGTTCAGACAAAGTACTGGTGTTTTTCTGGAAGAAGAACAGAGAAGAGGGTCAGAGGAGCAGATGGAGCAGAGGAGAACGTGAGAAGAACAGATGGAGCAGAGGATGCAATGATATCATTTTGGACGAAGTGTCTGGGGAGACCTGTCCAAATATGAGGTGCTCCAGCACGAGTCCTCCCATGTCAACGAAGGAGACCTGGTAGCCCTGTTTCTCCTTCTCATCCATCTCTGCGTAGTAGTACTGCATCTTCTCCAAGGTGAAGCCACTGCTAGTTTTCTTGGTCATCTGTTTTCTGTTTTGGGAGATGATGTTCTCCAGGTTTTGGGACCAGTTCTCCTCCTGGCACAGTGTGGACATCGCCCTGAAGACAGGCAGGGGCATTTAGACAGGAGCAGGACCAGAGGAGCAGACAGGAGCACAGTGGACATAGTTTATCAGGTGAATTGTCTCTGACCATGTGGATCCAGACACGGTGGTGATGTATGTGACGGCCTCCAGGACTCCGATCTCCTTCAGCCCCTTCAGAGAGCCCAGGAACCCAGTGCTGGCTCTGGCACCTCCTCCTGATGCCACCACGGCAATGGTCGGCACCTGGAGCAGAAGGACAGATGCTGCGTTCATGTGGAAAAAATGCACCTGCACAAGTCTGAAAAACAACTCAGCCTGAGTTTCACACCTGACGTCACTGCTCTGAGGAGATGGACCAAAATCAGCTGATCTGTGTTTTTATCTGACACGTTTGACGAAAAGTTTTGACATTTAGAAGTGTCAGTTATCCAGATCATCAGAGCAACAGATCAGCACAAGAACGACCCGAGACTACAACCGTCTAGAAGAAAACAGCTCCAGGTTTGCTCTTTATAACCTAATGAGCTCAGCGGCTTCACTGATGGTGAACCCTCACATCTCAGAACCCCGAGGTCCTGAAGAGCACATGAACGCATCACGAGTCACTGAGAACACACGTCTGATTTAGGGGCCGTTTAGACGAGGACGATTGCGACTGAAAACGACAAAATATTCTATCGGAAGTGTCTTTCGTTTACACGGCGGCGGCGCCGTCGAGCTCTGAAACCGCAAAAATCTGAAGACTCTTTCCAGAGTGTGGAGTTCTGAAGACGGCCCGGGTCGCGTCTCCGTCTAAACGGCAAGAAGCGCAAAACATGTTCACGCCGCGTACACCTGATGCGCCAAGCCGGTAAAAACAATAACAATACGTCGCAGGCGACAGAGGCGAGTTTGGACAAGACCGGGCAGAACCAGTCAGTGGTGGGACAGTTTTGAGAATGGATTAGTTGATGACAGTGCTTGGGTGGAAAACTTCAGAATGACTAAACAAACTCTTGTTGCATTAAGCGAAGAGCTCCGACCCGACATCGAGGGCCAAACAACCGTGATGAGAGCCCCTGTGGTGTCCTGAAAAAGGCTCTGACATTATATTAGCGGCCTGGCATGCAGATTCAATCGAATTCGCCCACTTTTGTGTCTTTGAATAAACAAACATTTCCTGTTGAGAACGCTCGTCTAAACGATTGAAGACGAGACGCCACTTTTGCGTCTTCTGTTTTGATCGTCGCCGTATAAACATAGCCTTAGGGATGCACGATATATCGGCATTAACATCGGTATCGGCCGATATTGCCAAAATTTTTAACATACCGGTATCGGCCCGATGTGTAAAAGTGGGCCGATATTAACGACCGATATTTGTCAGTACAGTAATCCCTCGATTTAACCTTTTCTCACATTTCTCTCTTGTTTAAACACTCAAACTTTCGTAGATTTTTAACAAAATGTATTAATAGTGAAGTGTGTGTGTGTGGGGGGGGGCACGTGCGCTCATCGTGCTCAAATCCGTGATAGCGCAGCATGACCGGCACGAGACCGCGCGAGAGCACATCAAACCTTGACATGAACGAACCCAGGCAATCCTGGTTTAATCCTGGTTTAGACCTGGTCCAGTACTGGTTTAGACCTGGTCTAGACCTGGTTTAGTCTGCGTTTAGTCCTGGTCTAGTCCCAGTCTGGTCCTGCTCTAGTTCCAGTCTGCCCCCCCCCCCGCGTCCCCCATCTATAACATCAATCGGCAAAGGTCCCTTAGCCAATCAGGACGCAGAACACAATGTTACACTTTTTTTTAAAAATTAAATTGAAAACAAAAACACATTTTGAAAATAAAAGAAGACATTCAAAAATTCATTTTGCATGATTTTCAGTCTGTATAAAATGTTTTCTCAGAATAAAAAATAAATAAATATCGGTATCAGCCGATAACGGCAACATTAATATGGGTATGGGCTAAGATTGTCACATGGGTGCATCCCGAGCCTGATTATGTTTGACCTCTTGTTGTAACATCACACTAGATAGATGTTCCACATCTATCTCCGTTGGCAGAATGTTCAGCAGATCCCATGGTGACACGGTGCACACATTAGCAAACACCGTCAAAAAGTTTTAAGATAGTCTGAAAACGCAAGAAAAAATACAAAATAGATTTAAAAAACATTCAAATTTTCTTCACTCCTCAAGTGTCCTTCAGCATCAGTGGCTTCTGTTCTACTTTATATTTATTTTATAAATCGTCAAACGCTTTTGTTAGAAGAAGTTTCATGTCCACACGGAGCCCACAGAGAAAACCCTGTGGTTCCACAGCGCCCCCTGTTGGTGTTTTAAGTACACTGACCTGTTTGTCTGAGGGAGGAGAGTTCAGCCCCAAAAGAGCCTGAAGAGCACAGGCCACAGTCCTCCTCCTCTTCTTCAGAAACTCCTTCTCCTGAGACGGCACATCCAGAGACAGACGCACCACCAGGTCCTCCTTACTCCTGAGACAAGAGAGAGCAACCAGAGAGTCGAACCCACGACCTCCGCTCAGAGAAAACAACAAGAGAGTTGAACCCACGACCTCCACTCAGAGAAAACAACAAGAGAGTCGAACCCACGACCTCCGCTCAGAGAAAACAACCAGAGAGTCGAACCCACGACCTCCACTCAGAGAAAACAACAAGAGAGTCGAACCCACGACCTCCGCTCAGAGAAAACAACAAGAGAGTCGAACCCACGACCTCCACTCAGAGAAAACAACAAGAGAGTCGAACCCACGACCTCCGCTCAGAGAAAACAACAAGAGAGTCGAACCCACGACCTCCACTCAGAGAAAACAACAAGAGAGTCGAACCCACGACCTCCACTCAGAGAAAACAACCAGAGAGTCGAACCCACGACCTCCACTCAGAGAAAACAACCAGAGAGTCGAACCCACGACCTCCACTCAGAGAAAACAACAAGAGAGTCGAACCCACGACCTCCACTCAGAGAAAACAACAAGAGAGTCGAACCCACGACCTCCGCTCAGAGAAAACAACAAGAGAGTCGAACCCACGACCTCCGCTCAGAGAAAACAACAAGAGAGTCCACTCAGAGAAAACAACAAGAGAGTCGAACCCACGACCTCCGCTCAGAGAAAACAACAAGAGAGTCGAACCCACGACCTCCGCTCAGAGAAAACAACAAGAGAGTCGAACCCACGACCTCCACTCAGAGAAAACAACCAGAGAGTCGAACCCACGACCTCCACTCAGAGAAAACAACCAGAGAGTCGAACCCACGACCTCCACTCAGAGAAAACAACCAGAGAGTCGAACCCACGACCTCCACTCAGAGAAAACAACCAGAGAGTCGAACCCACGACCTCCACTCAGAGAAAACAACAAGAGAGTCGAACCCACGACCTCCACTCAGAGAAAACAACCAGAGAGTCGAACCCACGACCTCCACTCAGAGAAAACAACAAGAGAGTCGAACCCACGACCTCCACTCAGAGAAAACAACCAGAGAGTCGAACCCACGACCTCCACTCAGAGAAAACAACCAGAGAGTCGAACCCACGACCTCCACTCAGAGAAAACAACCAGAGAGTCGAACCCACGACCTCCACTCAGAGAAAACAACCAGAGAGTCGAACCCACAACCTCCACTCAGAGAACAACAAAAGAGTTGAACCCACAACCTCCACTTAGAGAACAACAAGAGAGTTGAACCCACAACCTCCACTTAGTGCAGTGCTTCTCAATTATTTTCTGTGACGCCCCCCCTAGGAAGAAGAAAAAATTTCACGCCCCCCTTCCTGCGCGCGACTATAAATAGTATTATTTGTCTAGAAAATTGTTATGAGAACACCATTGTATCCTTTTATTAACATTATAAACAAAAAAAGAAAGAAACTTACAACAAAGACTGCACTGAGGACTCAAATATTAATGTGTTTTTAATGCAGCTTTGCGCACATTTGTTTACGTTTTACAGAAATGAAACTTAAAACCACCTCATTTGCATAAGCTAAAAGCACTGAAAGCTAACACTAAAAGCTCTCTCCTTGTGCCACTGATGCGTCAGCTTCTGTCGGACTAAAGGACAAGACTCAGTGGAATATACGTGATTTTTCTGTGACAGAGGATGTTCTGTTAATGGTGAGACTGTGCGTAAATCGCATGTGAGAACGCCACTGCCAACTACTGTTGTTGATGTGCAATTACACTTAGTTCTAGTACAGTACAGCAAAAAAACATGTTTCCCAGGGTCATACGAGCCCCCCCTGGCATCACGCCACGCCCCCCCAGGGGGGCCCGCCCCACTATTTGAGAAGCACTGACTTAGAGAGAACAAGAGTCGAACCCCCAACCTCCACTCAGAGAGAACAACAAGACAGTCGAACCCACAACCTCCACTTAGCGAGAACGAGAGTCGAACCCACAACCTCCACTCCAAGAGAATGAGAGTCGAACCCACAACCTCCACTCAGAGAGAACGAGAGTCGAACCCACAACCTCCACTCAGAAAGAATGAGAGTCGAACCCACAACCTCCACTCAGAGAGAATGAGAGTCGAACCCACAACCTCCACTCAGAAAGAATGAGAGTCGAACCCACAACCTCCACTCAGAGAGAACGAGAGTCGAACCCACAACCTCCACTCCGAGAGAATGAGAGTCGAACCCACAACCTCCACTCAGAGAGAATGAGAGTCGAACCCACAACCTCCACTCAGAACAACCAGAGAGTCGAACCCACAACCTCCACTCAGAGAGAACGAGAGTCGAACCCACAAGCTCCACTTAGAGAGAACAACAAGAATCGAACCCACAACCTCCACTCAGAGAAAACAACCAGAGTCGAACCCACGACCTCCACTCAGAGAAAACAACAAGAGTCGAACCCACAACCTCCACTCAGAGAACAAGAGTTGAACCCACAACCTCCACTCAGAGAACAAGAGTTGAACCCACAACCT